>JALJCO010013418.1:0-36783 GCA_023101725.1 Atherinomorus stipes
CAGCATGTGGATGTACGGCCGCCTGCGGATACGCAACAGTCCGTCTGTCCGTCCATCTGCCCGTCCGTCCGTCTGTCCGTCCATACGCCCATACGTCCATCTGCCCGTCCATCCATCTGTCCGTCCATACGTCCATCTGCCCGTCCGTCCGTCAAGAGCTCGTCCAGCATGTGGATGTATGGCAGCCAGCGGATACGCAACAGTCCGTCTGTCCGTCCATCTGCCCGTCCGTCCGTCTGTCCGTCCATACGTCCATACGTCCATCTGCCCGTCCATCCATCTGTCCGTCCATACGTCCATCTGCCCGTCCGTCCGTCAAGAGCTCGTCCAGCATGTGGATGTATGGCAGCCAGCGGATACGCAACAGTCCGTCTGTCCGTCCATCTGCCCGTCCGTCCGTCTGTCCGTCCATACGCCCATCTGCCCGTCCGTCCGTCAAGAGCTCGTCCAGCATGTGGATGTACGGCAGCCAGCGGATACGCAACAGTCCGTCCATCTGCCCGTCCGTCCATCCATCTGTCCGTCCGTCCATACATCCATCTGCCCGTCCATCCATCTGTCCGTCCGTCCATACGTCCATCTGCCCGTCCGTCCATACGTCCATCTGCCCGTCTGTCCATCCATCTGCCCGTCCGTCCATACGTCCATCTGCCCGTCCGTCCGTCAAGAGCTCGTCCAGCATGTGGATGTACGGCCGCCAGCGGATACGCAACAGTCCGTCTGTCCGTCCATCTGCCCGTCCGTCCATCCATACGTCCATCTGCCCGTCCGTCCATCCATCTGTCCGTCCGTCCATACGTCCATCTGCCCGTCCGTCCATCCATCTACCCGTCCGTCCGTCAAGAGCTCGTCCAGCATGGATGTACGGCCGCCAGCGGATACGCAACAGTCCGTCTGTCCGTCCATCTGCCCGTCCGTCCATCCATACATCCATCTGCCCGTCCATCCATCTGTCCGTCCGTCCGTCAAGAGCTCGTCCAGCATGAATGTACGGCCGCCAGCGGATACGCAACAGTCCGTCTGTCCGTCCATCTGCCCGTCCGTCCATACGTCCATCTGTCCGTCCATACGTCCATCTGCCCGTCCGTCCATCTGTCCGTCCATACGTCCATCTGCCCATCCATCCATCAAGAGCTCGTCCAGCATGGATGTACGGCCGCCTGCGGATACGCAACAGTCCATCTGTCCGTCCATACGTCCATCTGCCCGTCCGTCCGTCTGTCCGTCCATACGTCCATCTGCCCTTCCATACGTCCATCTGCTCGTCCGTCCATCTGTCAGTCTGTCCGTCCATCTGCCCGTCCGTCCATCCATACGTCCATCTGCCCGTCCGTCCATCCATCGGTCCGTCCATACGTCCATCTGCCCGTCCGTCCATCTGTCTGTCCATACGTCCATCTGCCCGTCCGTCCGTCAAGAGCTCGTCCAGCATGTGGATGTACGGCCGCCAGCGGATACGCAACAGTCCGTCTGTCCGTCCATACGTCCATCTGCCCGTCCGTCCATCTGTCTGTCCATACGTCCATACGTCCATCTGCCCGTCCGTCCATCTGTCTGTCCATCCATCCATCTGTCCGTCCGTCCAAACATCCATCTGCCCGTCCATCCATCTGTCCGTCCATACGTCCATCTGCCCGTCCATACGTCCATCTGCCTGTCCGTCCATCCATCTGTCCGTCCGTCCATACGTCCATCTGCCCGTCCATACGTCCATCTGCCCGTCCGTCCATCCATCTGTCCGTCCGTCCATACGTCCATCTGCCCGTCCGTCCGTCAAGAGCTCGTCCAGCATGTGGATGTACGGCCGCCAGCGGATACGCAACAGTCCGTCTGTCCGTCCATACGTCCATCTGCCCGTCCGTCCATCTGTCTGTCCATACGTCCATCTGCCCGTCCGTCCGTCAAGAGCTCGTCCAGCATGTGGATGTACGGCCGCCAGCGGATACGCAACAGTCCGTCTGTCCGTCCATACGTCCATCTGCCCGTCCGTCCATCTGTCTGTCCATACGTCCATCTGCCCGTCCATCCGTCAAGAGCTCGTCCAGCATGTGGATGTACGGCCGCCAGCGGATACGCAACAGTCCGTCTGTCCGTCCATACGTCCATCTGCCCGTCCGTCCATCTGTCTGTCCATACGTCCATACGTCCATCTGCCCGTCCATCCGTCAAGAGCTCGTCCAGCATGGATGTACGGCCGCCAGCGGATACGCAACAGTCGCTCTCTGTCCATCTGCCCGTCCGTCCATCTGTCTGTCCATCCATCCATCTGTCCGTCCGTCCATACGTCCATCTGCCCGTCCAAACATCCATCTGCCCGTCCATCCATCTGTCCGTCCATACGTCCATCTGCCCGTCCGTCCATCCATCTGTCCGTCCGTCCATACGTCCATCTGCCCGTCCGTCCGTCAAGAGCTCGTCCAGCATGTGGATGTACGGCCGCCAGCGGATACGCAACAGTCCGTCTGTCCGTCCATCTGCCCGTCCGTCCATCCATCTGTCCGTCCGTCCATACGTCCATCTGCCCGTCCATCCGTCAAGAGCTCGTCCAGCATGGATGTACGGCCGCCAGCGGATACGCAACAGTCCGTCTGTCCGTCCATCTGTCCGTCCGTCCATACGTCCATCTGCCCGTCCGTCCGTCAAGAGCTCGTCCAGCATGGATGTACGGCCGCCAGCGGATACACAACAGTCGCTCTCCGTCCATCTGTCCGTCTATACATCCATCTGCCCGTCCGTCCATATGTCTGTCCATATGTCCGTCCATACATCCATCTGTCTGTCCGTCCATATGTCCATCTGCCCGTCCGTCCGTCAAGAGCTTGTCCAGCATGGATGTACGGCCGCCAGCATATACGCAACAGTCGCTCTCTGTCCATCTGTCCGTCCATACATCCATCTGTCCGTCCGTCCATACGTCCATCTGCCCGTCCATCCGTCAAGAGCTCGTCCAGCATGAATGTACGGCTGCCAGCGGATACGCAACAGTCGCTCTCTGTCCATCTGTCCGTCCATACGTCCATCTGCCCGTCCACACATCTGTCTCTCTATCTATCTATCTATACAACATGTAGACATAGACACCCCCCCCTCCTTTCTGCCCCTTTAAAGGAGTGATGACATCATAGCAGTAAAAACTAGTTTATGTTGTTGTCATTACTGTATATGTAAATACTCCAAAGAAAAAAATGTCACTTTTTACAGCGGGGGGGTTGTTTTGGCAGCTAGACCTCCTCCCTCAGTGAAACAGTTGGGTGCAGTAATGATATGCAGCTTTACCCGGAGACAAAGCTGTCTTCATTCTGATTGGCTCCCCCTTATTTGGCTATAACTTTATTAAGAGAAAGTAGGTCAAGCTGCGGTCGGACTTTGCTAAAGGCTAACTGCTAGCAACATGGGCATTTCAGACAGTGAGCTACGTTTATCAGACAAGACAGCATTTAGAAAATGAATTAACTTACAGGTAATGACAAGGTTGTGGCCCCCTCCCTCAGTGTTGCTGCACAAGTTTGCTTTTACATCCATTTGTTTGAAAACCCAGACCTGACTGCACAGAAGTTACTCTGTTCCACTCACACAGTTGAATCAACGAGGGGGGGGGGGGGCTGTTTGCTTGATAGTGTGCTCTGATTGGAGTAAATGAATTACGTAGAATGATGGAACTACGTAGAATGATGGAACTACGTAGAATGATGGAACTACGTAGAATGATAGAACTACGTAGAATGATGGAACTACGTAGAATGATGGAACTACGTAGAATGATGGAACTACATAGAATGATGGAACTACGTAGAATGATGGAACTACGTAGAATGATGGAACTACGTAGAATGATGGAACTACATAGAATGATAGAATTACGTAGGATAATAGAACTACGTAGAATGATGGAACTACGTAGAATGATGGAACTACGTAGAATGATGGAACTACATAGAATGATAGAATTACGTAGGATAATAGAACTACGTAGAATGATGGAACTACGTAGAATGATGGAACTACGTAGAATGATAGAACTATGTAGAATGATGGAACTATGTAGAATGATGGAACTACGTAGAATGATGGAACTACGTAGAATGATAGAACTATGTAGAATGATGGAACTACGTAGAATGATAGAACTACGTAGAATGATGGAACTACGTAGAATGATAGAACTACGTAGAATGATGGAACTATGTAGAATGATGGAACTATGTAGAATGATGGAACTACGTAGAATGATGGAACTACGTAGAATGATGGAACTACGTAGAATGATAGAACTACGTAGAATGATGGAACTACGTAGAATGATGGAACTATGTAGAATGATGGAACTACGTAGAATGATAGAACTACGTAGAATGATGGAACTACGTAGAATGATGGAACTACGTAGAATGATAGAACTACGTAGAATGATGGAACTACGTAGAATGATGGAACTACGTAGAATGATGGAACTACGTAGAATGATGGAACTACGTAGAATGATGGAACTACGTAGAATGATAGAACTACGTAGAATGATAGAACTACGTAGAATGATGGAACTACGTAGAATGATGGAACTACGTAGAATGATAGAACTACGTAGAATGATGGAACTACGTAGAATGATGGAACTACATAGAATGATGGAACTACGTAGAATGATAGAACTACGTAGAATGATGGAACTACGTAGAATGATGGAACTACGTAGAATGATAGAACTACGTAGAATGATGGAACTACGTAGAATGATGGAACTACGTAGAATGATAGAACTACGTAGAATGATGGAACTACGTAGAATGATAGAACTACGTAGAATGATGGAACTACGTAGAATGATGGAACTACATAGAATGATGGAACTACGTAGAATGATAGAACTACGTAGAATGATGGAACTACGTAGAATGATAGAACTACGTAGAATGATGGAACTACGTAGAATGATGGAACTACGTAGAATGATAGAACTACGTAGAATGATGGAACTACGTAGAATGATAGAACTACGTAGAATGATGGAACTACGTAGAATGATAGAACTACGTAGAATGATGGAACTACGTAGAATGATAGAACTACGTAGAATGATGGAACTACGTAGAATGATGGAACTACGTAGAATGATAAGCTGCTGTCTGATTCAACCGTTTCTGAACAGAGAAACAAAGCTGACAGACCAGAAACAGGAACTCTGATTCTCACTCTGACATTCACATGACCTCATCAGAGCACAGCAGATCAGATTAGACCCCCAAACCCCAGAAAAGGGGAATCTGATTTCATGGTTTGGTACCAGGTGAGGAAACAAGTCCCAGAGGTCGGCCTATAGGCCCCCCCCACCCACGACCACACAGGCCATCCAGATCCAGGCAGCTCTCGGCCCCAACGCCACCCAGACAAGGACCGCTGCCATGGCAACGACCATGCAGTCAGGAGTGGGTTGCTCCCGATGGACAGGACCCCCACGAGGAGGGAGGAGGGAACACTGGAGTGATGAACTCACTAAAAACAAAGGTCAAATCATCTGAAAACAACAATAAAACCACAGAAAACAGACAAACAAACGTGCACTTTGGAATGATGCTGTGTAACTTTTGGCCACTAGGGGCACTAAACCTGCAACAGCTCAGCTTTGATCCGCTGATAGTGAAGTCATCGCGCCATAAAGCACAGTGCTCCAGGTCACATGATCCAATGAGAGACGGGTCCACTCCTGCAACGTCACAATGTCTGGTTTTAGAGGAGGGCAGCCCCCTCGGAGGGCAGCCCTCTCGGAGGGCAGCCCCCTCAGAGGGCAGCCCCCTCAGAGGGGGCATATTTTTTAATGCCCCCTCAGAGGGCAGCCCCCTCGGAGGGCAGCCCCCTCAGAGCACCCACATGTGTCAAGTGCTGTTTCTGACTCCAGAAATCACCTGTCATCACTTACTGTAGGTGAATATTTGGGTCAAAAGTTACACAGTGTCCCTTTAAAAACAAAAAGGCTTAAAAAATATGTATGCAAATTAAAAAATGAATTATAAATACAACATTTATTAGCAAAGTGAGGAAAAATATTATTTTCAAATGAATTAAAAGATGTAAATTAAGCCACATAAAGAAATCAGCCCACCGCCACAGGTTTGTGGTTTGTGGTTGTGCAGCAGTGAAACACGACCCCATCCCTCCATTCTCAGACTGTTACCCCGATTGTTGATGTGAAACGTACGAGCCTCTGTTTTCCAGTCAGACTGCACCGCACAGCTTCCCTACAGCCTGTGGGGGTGTCAGTATGATGATACGCTGCCAGCAAGAACAGCAACAACACACCCTGTAAACTGCATGTTAATGGCTTCATGCACTGATGATGTCATCACATGCATATGAATGTACTGCCTTCTTTTCACTGAACTTTACACAAATGTAACTGGACTATGAGATGTTGTATATTCTGTGTTGTGAAAGTCTTTAAGAATACCTCCAATATGCAATATTGCTCATTTATTCCCCCCACCCCCCAAAATGTGGGAATTTGGACAGATAATTGCACATGTTTGGGTTCACACCACTGTAATGGAGCAAACCTACCAGACTATTATTATTTGGAGATTTGCACTCATTTTGATCAGATTTTTCACTGAAGTCGTTATTTTGTTGTGTGGAAACATTAATGAGTGTGACATCATCCTACAGCGGGTACAGAAAGTATTCACACCCCTTTAAATTTTTCACCCTGCAGCCAAAATCATAGAAGTTCATGTTATTCCTCGTTAATGTCACTCAGCTCCCATCCGGACAGAAACAGAAATGTAGACATTTTTGCAAATTTATTAAAAAAGAAAACCTGAACTATGACATGGTGATAAGTATTGAGTACTTTGCTCAGTACTGAGTAGAAGTACTTCTGAGCTGGTACAGCCATGAGTCTTCTTGGGAATGATGCAACAATGTTCCACACCTGGATTTGGGATCTTCTGGTTCTTCTTGCAGATCCTCTCCAGTTCTGTCAGGTTGGATGGTGAACGGTGGTGTTCAGCCATTTTCAGGTCTCTCAGAGATGCTCAGTTGGGTTTAAGTCCGGGTTCTGGCTGGGCCGGTCCAGAATGATCCAGCGTGGTTCTGATCCACTCCTTTGTTATTTCAGCTGTGTGCTGAGCGTCGTTAGCTGCGTTTACATGAACAATAATTCATCTATCCGACGGAAATCTTTCTGATCGGAGCTTCCAGCTGACGTATTTACATGGACGGGGAAAAGTGATGCGATTGGTTGTATTTACTTGATTGACAGATATGTTCGTAGTGCTTTTGACATGCTGGCTCCTGGTTCGTAAGAAGAGGATGTTTCTTTTTTAAATGCATAATCTTTTGACCGTGAACATGCTCAATAATTACCTGCTTCAGCAGGGATTAAAAACAACCATATAACAGGTCTGTTCCATGTAAGGACTATGGAGGCCACCGTGCTCTTAGGAACCTTTAGTGCTGCAGAAACTCTTTTGTAACCTTGTCCAGATCTGTGTCTCGCCACAATTCTGTCTCTGAGCTCCTTGGACAGTTCCTTCCACCTCATGATCCTCATTTGCTCTGACATGCACTGTGAGCTGGAAGCTCTTATATAGACAGGTGTGTGTCTTTCCTAATCACGTCCAATCAGTTTAATTAAACACAGCTGGACTCCAATGAAGGAGGAGAACCATCTCAAGGAGGATCAGAAGAAACGGACAGAATGTGAGTTAAATATGAGTCACTGCCAAATAAATTGCCCAAAATTTTCTACATTTCTGTTTGTTTCTGTCCAGATGGGAGCTGAGTGACATTAATGAGAAATAACATGAACTTTTTTATTTTAGCAAACGGCTGCAATGAAACAAAGAGCAAAAAGTTGAGAGGAGTCTGAATACTTTCTGTACCAACTGTAGGTTTTAAGGTTAAGTAAAGAAGGAAGCAGAAATACAGTTTTATATCTGTACTATGTTTGGCCTCCAGGTGTCAGCTTTGCCCACAGTTTGGCCTGTATTATGTCTGAACAGGTTTCCTTTCTGATCTCGTCTCAGCCTGTTTGCCGTGCACAAACTATTTTTACTCCTAGAAAACAAATAAATAATAAACAAATGAGTAAACGGGTGTGTTCTGACAGCTTTGCCCCAATGCTGCAGATTGGTTTGGTGTCTGAAAGCAGTTCTCGGCATGGATTGGAGCCTGCTTCTTTGGATTTAATCACAGAATAACCTTTACTCACCTCTCATAATTGAGCAGTCCACCTGCATTAGCCTCACCCTTGTTGCTGAGGCAACCTTCGAAAATGAAATAAAGAAGACTGACCATTTTGCCGAGTACAGGTCAGTCCAGATTTTCATATCAGGGTGGTGAGCTCACCTTGGGAATTCACGTCAGGCTGAATCCAGTCTGTTTCTCTGCTTTCAGACCCACACCTCTTCACACATGATGGAGCAGCGCTGAAGAATTTCAAGGGGAGACTGGGGGGGAAAGGGTGAGTCTTTGGTTGTGAGGGTAAGAAAATAGGCTTAGATGAAAGAGCTCGTTCCGTGGTGTTTGCAACCAGGCAGGGAGTGCTACACATCCATTTAGAAATGTGGAAATGCCCTTTTCTGTTTCCCTGAGCAGATTAAGACTGTAATAAGTCAGTAAACAAGATATTTCAATTACTTTTGGGATTTCAAGAGGTTGTTTTATAATGAAATATTTGATGTGTTGTATTTTTTTCCATCATATGCTCCTCCATAACGCCTAAAAAAAAATTCATATCCTCCAATTAAAGAAAATGCTACATTAATAACAGTAAATCAAATAACAAGAAAAAGAAACTAATAAATAAAATTTAACAAAATTATGATTTAGTGAAGTAAGTTATTGCTTTTGAATTGTGGTTGGAAATAATAATAATCAAAAAACAAACAAACAAAATTGTCCCAGACACGTTAGAGCACCTTTCCCATGACCAGTGGACCAAAATACCCGTCAACATGCTTGTTTTGTTTTTGTTTGTTTGTTTGTTTGAAGTATTTCTTTAGAATCACTTTTGTCAGTTTCATCTTATTTCACTGACAGATGATATTTTTTCGTTCTTTAATTGGAGGGTATGAATAATTTTGAGGACCACTGTAAGTCTCATTACCTCCATGTATCAGATTTGTTTTGGGTCAAGATCATAAAAGACATACGTATAAATTCTTGTCAGCCGCGTGATCATTAACTCTAATGTTCAGCTTTAAGTTTACAGCAACAACCATAAACTGTTTGGCTATAGGCTAATGCCAAAAGTGTGTACTTTTTTAGTTTTAAGTATCACATTATTAGTTATTATCTCAATCATTTGCTGAAACGTCTATTATTATTGTTATTATTATCATTACGACCATAATCACGTATCTTTTCTTGGTAAACATAAAGAGTTGAGTTACACCCAGGCTAACGTGGCTAGCTGTAGCTACTTCAGCTAAAGTTAATTTACTCGTTTTTTGCCATTAGTAAAAAGTCAATTTAAGTGTACCAACATATTTTAAAATACGTTGATTTACTGTAAACTTCATTATGTTGGAAAGGAAAGGAAAGGAAAGGAAAGGAAAGGACAGGAAAGGAAACACCTAGCCTAATAGCCTAGCCTGGTTTCAGTGGTGTTCAAATTGTTTTTCTCTATTTTCTTTGTTTTGAAACCACAATAATAGTAAAATCTAGTTCAAATCAAATATGTAGTCTGATTAACTCAGATTTAAGCCATTTTTACTTGTGAATTCCACTTTAACTTTTAGCTTTTACACACATAAATGTTTCATAATCTGGCTATTGTGCTTGAAACTATAACTCCTACGTAGTTTTGCTCTATAAATTTTACCCTGTGCCCTGAACGGATCATTTCCACCTGCTACCGGCGCTGAAGCACAGAACAGGTGGAAGTGCGTCAAGGTAGCCGTCATGAAAACTGGAAACCAAGGAAATGTGTCTTTGTGCTTTCAAAATAAAAGTATCATTTTCGGCACCGCTTACATTGAATGCCTTTATTTTAAAAATTTGCCTTAATTTGAAACCAGTCTGCGGAATTTCTTTTAAACATTTAAGCAGCCTGGATGATGACGGGGAAAGGTAGCACGGCTCTCTTTCCCCCCCCCCCCGCGCCAAGAAGGGGACGCGGAATGACAAGTTGCAGAGTTGTTCGCTGCCGTCGAGGATCGGAGCGAAGCGCAGAGAGGAGGACGGAGAAAGGAGGACAAGCGAGGAGGACGGAGAAAGGAGGACCAAAGAGGAGGACAAGCGAGGAGGACGGAGAAAGGAGGACCAAAGAGGAGGACAAGCGAGGAGGACGGAGAAAGGAGGACCAAAGAGGAGGACAAGCGAGGAGGACGGAGAAAGGAGGACCAAAGAGGAGGACAAGCGAGGAGAAAGGAGGACCAGAAAGGGGGACGCGGAGAGGAGGACAAGCGAGGAGGACGGAGAAAGGAGGACAAGCGAGGAGGACCAGCGAGGGGGACGCGGAGAGGAGGACCAGCGAGGAGGACGCGGAGGTGCTGCTCCACTTTGCCATCCCTCCAGGAGGATTCCTACGGTACACGTCCTCACCTGAAGTGTCCCTCCCCCCCCCCGCCCCCCGCCAGGCGCCTGCTGGGAGCCAGAGGGGAACTTGACAGACTTGAGGAGCTTGGTCTGAGCTCGTGCGTAAAAGCCGCGTGCAGGACAGAAGCGGCTGCTTCCACCATGAAGGTCTTCTCCACTTCCAGGAAACTTACTTCGCTCTCGTTCATCTTTCTGGGGGGGCTCTCAGGTGAGTCCGAGGCGCTTTTTCCTCACATTTCTTCATTTATTCACGAGTTTCACCCCCCCCCCCCCCCCCGTAAACGGTCCATGAGGACATGTGAAGTCTTGCAGATGTTTGATGCTGAACTGCGTTTGAAGGTGACTTTCCTTCAGTTCTTGCCGCGTTTTCATCCGCGGGATTAGCTAATCCAGAGCGCAGCAGAAGCGCGAGGACTTCATTTACCAAGCATGAAGTGCATTTGTTACTCATTTCCAGCAGACACCCCCCCCCCCCCCTCTCTATTTCTTTAATTTACAAGATATGTGGTAAGCAGTGCCCCGCCATGAGTCATAATCCCGATCCAAAGAGCTCGCGGGCCCGTGACAGGTGAGATTTAGCCGCTCCTGTGCGGAAGTGCGCCAGAGGAGGCTGGATTTAAAACACCTGTTTGTTTTTCACGGGATTTGAAACAAGTGTGTTACACATGATTATGTCTCCCAGGGAGGAATAATCCCGTTACAGCCGCTGCAGCGTCATAACTCCAGCAGCGCATTAAACTCCTACTTTCACATATCGGTATATCGGTACGCAGCCGCCTGTCATAGGAAAGTGGGGCACAGCTGCACGAGCGCTTCAAGGATGATTCAAGTGTTTTCTCTCTTTTAAAAGTGATGAAGGTTTCCTGTGAGCACATATAAAGGCCGAGCTTAATGTTTCAGCAGAAAGTCATTGTCGCTGCTGCTTTTATTAATATCCACATCCTTTCTCTCACATTCACTCATCATTTCATTCTGTGACAGTCGTGAATGTTTTAAGCTTCAGCTCGGAGCAACACGAAGAGGAAAAACAGGAGATGTGCATTTATGTTCCGGAGCTCGCGCTGCTCCAGGTGAGTGCGTCAGTTCCCGCAGACATGCTGGACACGTTCACGGACCCCGCGAGCGCGAGCCTGACGTAGCTCTGTGCCTTTCCCAGCACTGTTGCCAAAACAATCCCACGAGCTGACAGGTGACCCCCCCCCCTCCCCCCAGGGAGGAGTAACACCTGAGAAACGCTTCCATTTCCCTGCCCAGGACCCGGACCCGGACCCGGACCCGGACCCGGGCCTGGACCCGGACCCGGGCCTGGATCTGGACCTGGACCTGGACCTGGATCTGGACCTGGACCCGGACCTGGACCCAGGCCTGGACCCGGACCCGGACCCGGACCCGGACCCGGGCCTGGACCTGGATCTGGGCCTGGACCCGGGCCTGGACCTGGACCCGGGCCTGGACCTGGACCCGGACCTGGACCCGGACCCGGGCCTGGACCTGGACCCGGGCCTGGACCTGGATCTGGGCCTGGACCTGGACCCGGACCCGGACCCGGACCTGGACCTGGACCTGGACCCGGACCCGGACCTGGATCTGGACCCGGACCCGGACCCGGACCCGGGCCTGGACCTGGACCTGGACCCGGACCCGGGCCTGGACCCGGATCCGGACCTGGACCTGGACCTGGACCTGGACCTGGATCTGGACCCGGACCCGGACCCGGGCCTGGACCCGGACCTGGACCTGGACCTGGACCCGGACCTGGACCTGGACCCGGACCCGGGCCTGGACCCGGACCCGGACCCGGACCCGGGCCTGGACCCGGGCCTGGACCCGGACCTGGACCTGGACCCGGACCCGGACCCGGGCCTGGACCCGGGCCTGGAACCGGCGTTTGCCTCGCATCAGAGGCCTCGCAGGTGTGTCCTGGAAGCAGAGCGGGGGAGACAGAGAGCGGAAATGTTCATGAATGGCAGCAGGAAGACTGGAGTCCCAGATGAGGCCGAGCAGGATGCCCCCCCCCCCCAAACAAAAAGACTCCATGCGGTGTTTCAGACATGAATCAGAGCAGCGGGAGTTCCTCAGAAGCTGCCGGTGAGTGATGAGGTTGAGTCAGAAAGTTGCAGCAGCAAACTTTTGCTTTAAAAAGAGTAAAAATGAAATAAAATGAAATAAAATAAATCTCTGGTTTCCCGCGAACAGACGTTCCTCCCTGGAAACCTGCAGCAGCTGCATCAGCTGCATCGGCTGCATCGGCTGCAGCAGCTGCATCGGCTGCATCGGCTGCAGCAGCTGCATCAGCTGCATCAGCTGTTGCCTTTTGCTTCAGTTTGAGCTTTACATCTGCAGAGGGAAGTTTGGGCTTCTTGTCTTGCCGTAGAATAAACTTTAGAGTTTAAACGTAATCTTTTATTGTCTGCACACATTGAGCTGCACAGCTAAACGTGCCTTGCTTTGGCTTCTTCCTGAGCTAGCAAACGAAGAAACGGTCACGCATCAACTTCCTGTCGGATACCGGAAATCGTTTCACCGTGGACTCACAGGCCCGTCGTCCACCTGAGAACTTCAAACACTGTTTCTGAGTGCGTTTGCGTTCATGGTGTCATTTAAGCCAAAGTTCAGAGCTCTGAAATACCCCGATGCCCCGATACCGGCCAGAAACGAAACGCAGAACGAAGCGCAGAACGAAACGCAGAACGAAGCGCGCTGCTCACACGAAACGGACGCCATCTTGCTGACTTGATACTAGGTATTAGATACTAGTATCAGATACTAGCAGGTATTAGATACTAGTATCAGATACTAGCAGGTATTAGATACTAGCAGGTATTAGATACTAGTATCAGATACTACCATATCAGATATTAGCAGGTATTAATAAGTCAGTCTGTAGTAGCAGCAGCTGCACCGTAGTCACATGACTCTGAAAGGAATTCTGGGAAATGAAGTTCTTTCAGGATAACGGGGACTTTTCTACACGCTGGACCAATGCTGATGGAACCAGATCTTGTGAGATTTCGTTAGTAAAAATATCTGTCCCACAAAGCCTTCACCGATATTTTCCAATATCACATTTTAGTGCCGATATCGGCCTATAATGTTGGTAGGCTGATAATATTGGACATCTCTCATGAAGATGCAGATAGGGGTGATTTGAAGGCTACACTGGGGCATCCAAACCACATTAGACCAGTTCGTGCTAAAAACGACATGTAAAATGTTCAAATATGGGCTGATTTATTCTACAGATCCATTAAACACACACTTCCTGACTTCTGAAACCTTTATTGTAAATATTAAAATGCAAATTAGAGTAAATTGATAGTTTTCTTTGAAACACCAGGTCATTCTAAAAACTGCAATACCCAGATGCCTCAAATGTAGACCGAAGGATATAGACTCATTAACACACAGTTTCTGATTTCTGAAACCTTTATTCTTTTGTTAGAATGCAAAAAAGGGTCATTTAAGATGGTTTTTAGGCACCCAAACCAGTTTAGACCAGGTCCTGCTTAAAAAACCAAACCAAAACCAACATAAACCCGACAGTACTGAGGATGAGTGAAGTATTCAGTGCAGCATGAATGTGAAGTTTCTGATACCTGAAACCTTCATTCTTTTGTGAATCTACATTTGCTGCCAGATATCTCAGTCCAGGTGTGGAGAGTCCACGTGATGCGGTTTCTGAGCAGGACCTGCTCTTAAGTGGGCTAGAAGCCCAAACCCCCATAAAGTGACCCCTTATGTGCATGTTCACAAGTATGATCGAGGTTTAGGAGACTGTGTTGATGAATCCTCATTCTTCACGCTTCCTTTGAACAGCAGGACCTGGTCATGGAGGTGGAATCAGCCCTCCGGCAGCTGTAAATCTGAAGCCTATGACTGTTCATCAGCCACAACATTAAAACCCCAGAAAGTTTAAATAAAGCCAGACAGCACACGCACGTATGACTGCCGTCAGCTCTCAGCTTTTCCACTTCTAACCTTGAACACTGTCTTTTGTTAAATGCTTTCTTAATTAAGCCTGTCACTGAACTCTGGGGGATTTCACTCCGGCTCTTCCAGCCCAACACTTCACTCTCATGAACTCATTAAGATTATCTCTGTGCAGGCATGTTTGGGTCAGCTAATTTTATTACATTAGCTCAGGTTCAACAGCACCACGTCTGATTATGCAACTTATTCCAACTGCTGAAATGAGTTTGCCCTCCTGTCATTTGTTCACAAGCGAACAAACGCATTAATCACGTTAACAGAGAGTTTAATCTGCTTCATTATTATTAATTAAGTCGCACCAATTACACAGAAGTCCTTCTTTTCCTGTGAGTTCCACTTTTCTCAGTTTGTGATTGAGCGGCTGAAGTTCATGTTAAAAGCATTCGTTTGAGTTCGTCTTTGTGCTACAAACAGGTTGAGCTGAGAAAGTTGATGTAACTTGGAGATTGTTGGCGAGTGGTTACCCACAACGTCAGCTACAGATTAGCACGACACACGCAGACTTACTTCAGGGTTTCCTGCAGCCTCGGATTAAACAGTTTGGTCATTTTAAGACTTTTTACACGTTCACTTGAAGGGAACAAGTTCGTAATGAAAATATATATACATATAAATTACTTGTAGTTTGTCGAAACCGTTGTTTTTAGTAAAAGGGTTGGGTATAGTAATGATATGATCTGCCCGGAGACCAAGTTGACTCAATTTTTGATTGGCTACAACCTTGTATAGAGAAACTAGGTGACAACGTTGTGGTTGCCTCCTTCAGTGTTGCTGCAGAAGTTTTTTTTTTTTTTTTCAATTGTTATTGAACGGAGTTGCCAAATCATTGTAAAACAAATAAAATAGAAATAACATCAATTTGCAGGAAGATTAATTTGTCAAATTTACCTGTTTATTTTCTAAAACAAACAAAAAAAAACAATCAGTCTAGACAGATAACAAATCTGTATTTAATATTTTCTCAGTGAGAAAAGCTGGATTTGGTTCAATGTTACACCGAATCAGCTAAAAACACTTCATCCTCTTTAGTCACGAAGTTTATCTTCAAAGCTTTATGGCAGATTCTCAACATGTCCATGTGCGCTGCTTTTCCGTCGCGCTGCGGTACGGTTCCGACCTCTGCGGCACGTCAGCTCACATCGGGAGTATTTCACGTTGACTCGCATCTTTGCTTGTGTTGCTCATGTGCAGAGCATCGTACAGCTGCTGTACGGTCACATGACTCCACCCACAGTGTCTGAAAGGGACATGACGTAGCCTACCCAACACAGCCAAAAGGGACAAAAACGTCTTATTGTTAAAACCGAACATACCGACGTGGGAAAAATGGCGTTGGTGGTTGTTTTGATATACCGCCCAGGCCTAGCGTTCATGCTATACAATTATCTGATGAAGGTTTAGAGCTGCGTCATTCCAAAGACATATTCACCATCTTCATCCTGAAAGTGTTTTTTAAGGCAAGCCTGAATCGTCTTTCATTTTTGCTGTGTGCCACTTTTCTTTATTCCTCACCGGTAACACATGTTCTGGCTTTGTGGTTGCAGAGAGGCTCATTTCATCATGGCTTATGCAGTTTTGGGCGTAGGAATAAAAAATAGATGCCAGGCTGAAAAGGGAAAGTCTGTGGACTCCATGAAACCAAACTCTGTGGTTTAGGAGCTACTCTGTGCCAGAAAAATAGATATTTCCAGTTATTTCTAAAAGTTTATGCATCAGAGTCGTTTGATGTAGAAACTGGGCAAATTGAACACATTCAAGAACATGTTTCAGTGGTTGTTGGTTTGATTCCACATGCTGGCCACCTTTCAGCCCCATCCTGTGGATTTCCTGGTGTTGGCATGCTAACGCTAACTGGCCTCTGCCAGCTCCTCTGGTGTCAGTTCAGTCTCTGTCTCTGCAGCCTGGTTGTTTGCCAGGATAATAGTGGAATGATCACACAGATGAAACTGGCTCCTGCTCACAACAGGTGGAAACTGGGAGGATTTCTGCTATTTTTCAGACCCTCAGCTCCAGTAAGATGGATGGTTTGCGTTGGAAGTGAGCTTCTTTATCAGCTGGCTCTGGTTTCGGCTCTTTGCCGTACTGGTGCATTTCCATGAGCGTTGGTTGTTCATGGTGGGATATATCACCCATGTACGTGCTGTTTCCCTGGGTTTGACTGATCAGACTTTCAGTCATCATTCTCATGGGAAAGTCGGGAAGAAGTCGCCGACCAGCATGTCTGCTGGCTTTGTGCTGTTTAGCATAAACATGGAAATGTGGGTGAACTCCAGCTTCACTGGCTACTGAGGTCAGACCGATACACCGGCCGGCCGATATTTATGATTTTCACTGGTATCGGCATCAGCTGATATGTTGGGTGTGTTGGCTGTTACCCCCACTCGGCATAATTACAGACTTTTTTATATTATATATATATATGTGTGTTCACACACACACATATATACATTTGTCCTCAAAACTATTCTTACCCTCCAGTTAATGAAAATGCTAAATTCACAACAGTTATTCAGATAACAAGAAACAAAAAAGTAATAAAAATTTAACCGATTAAAATTTAGTTGAAAAAAATGTTGTTTTTGAATTGTGGTTGAAAATAATAATTTTTGAAAAAGAAAACAAACAAAACTGTCCCAGAAAAATATGAACACCTTTCCCATGAACATGGACCAACATACCTGTCGACAGGTGCAGACGTCTGATTGGACGTTACACAAACACCTGATAGCAGTGATTGAATGTGTTACTCAACAAAATTTTAGCTCAGGAGCCCCATCATGCTTGTTTACTTGTTTTAGTTTTTGTTTGTTTTTAGTATTTGTACTGAACCACAATTCAGAATCAATGTCATGATTTTCAGAAATTTTTATGCATCATGACTTCGTTCAATTTCAACTTATGTGACTGACGGCTGTTTCTTTTCCTTATTTAATGGGAGGGAATGAAGAAGTTTGAGGATGACTGTATATATATTTATTACAAGTTCCATGTTTTATTTATTTATTTATTTTTTACAAATTGCTGTTTCTTTTTAAAGGAGTCATCACCCGGAAATCCCAGTTTCCACGTTAAACGTGTACTGGAACAGGACTTCAGTTAAAACTTACCAGAAACTCCGGAGAGTGAAAGTGGCTTCATCTTTGAGAGCGCTCTCCCAGTCCGCCATTTTGTTTTTTCTCTGTTAATGATGTGAACTACAGAGGTTGCTAGCTGCTAAGCTAGCCTCTTTAGCACCACCTGAAATCAGCTGATTACCTGCTGCAGAGTAGCGTTTAATGACCAGCTTTGTCAGAGAGGAGGACGACGAAGACGACGAAGGGGGAAAAAACCGCCGTGCTGAGCTGCTTCTGCAGAGATTCATCAGTTTTCAGTGTAACAGGAGGAACAGCTTTACCAGGGAGCAGTGGATTATATATATCAGTGAGGATGTGCAGTCGGTAAGTGTTGCTGCTGTGTAACTTCTTATCTTTTGTGTCAGAGACCAGTAAACGGTGGTAGACGAGCGGACAAGCTGCTAATGTAGCTACAGAAGCTAACAGTGTTTGGTTAGCTTCACGTCAGACGTCCGCTCCTTATATCCATCAGAGTCCAGCCCTTTTACTCCGGATCCTCTCCATCAGCCGCACCGTTACGTTTTTATCACGTTTTTCTCTGCTGGGACATCATTTCCTTCACCTGCTCTGTCCTGATAAAACTTTGTTTGGCTTTGACGTTTGCCTCGTTAACGCGCTCACAGACAGGTCTGATTCTCGTGCGTATTCTCACCACAAACAAAACGGAGATAAAAAGAGGTTAAAATAAGCTCATTACATTTTCCTCCCACCCAACTAGAATTAAAAATTCATTTGAAGATAATTTCAGAAGGATTGTGGATGTAAAACAGCAGTTATGACACCTTTAACATCCATTTTAAATGCTTTGTTCTTGTTTATATTAGCGTTGTAAAATGACTCGTCATTGTGTCCTTTATTATCCTGATTTGGGAGTGAAACGCAGTATCAGCCTCTCATATCTGCCCCAAATATCGGCAGGTTTTATCGGCCATCGGCTGATGTTGGCATCGTTATCGGCCCTAAAAAATCTGTCTCTGTGGTTCCTGATTTTGAATTTCCCCATCGGGGATCAATGACGCGCCTTTGATCTGTGAGCGGGTTTGATGGGGAACATGGGGCTCGGCAGCGTTCCTGTTCGTCCCTGTTCCTGCACCGTTGCAGCTGGTTTGCAGGATAACGGCGATCTAACTGACATGTGGTGCTCTCAGGTGGAAGCTGGCATGATTTGTATTATTTTTACATACTCCCAGCTGCAGCCAGATAAATGGTGAGCGTCCTTATTAAGCGACCCAGGTTTGTCTCAGAGGGAGCTGGCAGGGGTGTGTAAGCCGTGCCTTATCGCCCTCTGGACGGTTACTCTTGTATTCCAGACACACACGCGGAAGACGAAGATCTTCATTTGTTTTCCAGGTGGCTCCCAGAACGATCTTTACTTATTTAACAAGGTCAATCCCGACCAGCTTCAAAAGGATGCATTGGGAGGGGGGTGCTGATTCTTCTGTGGTGACTGTCAGAGCTGGAGTGTTGTAAGAATTATTTTTAGTGGGTTTTATTTTACCACGGGTCGCTGTGGGCGCTGCTCCTTCTCCCATTGTAAGATAACATTGTAAGGAAGCTTAGCATGTCTGCATACTTGATGCATGGCAATATTTCAGCGTGTTTCCTGCCCCCTCCCTCCCTCTTTCCCTCCCTCCCTCATTGTTAGAGTGAAAACACTTCATCCCAAATTAAACATATATTTAAAGTCCCCTGAGAAGACAAAAGCAGAGTTGGAGGAGGCAGTCCATCCAACTAACAACGAGGGCCTTATCTTTAATTGCCTTTTCCATAAAATATTACTAAATGGATGTGCAGCAAAGCCCCTTTCCACTGTGAGCCGGGATTACAGCAGTTCGAAGCCGGCGCTCCTCATGTATGTGTCCCCGGCAGAGATGGAGGATTTATCAGTACGTAATGCCAGAAACGTACAGCCGTGCACTTTTCTCCTCTTCAGACCGGACGTTTGCCGTCCAATCGTCAGTCCCTACATGTGTGCCAACGCTCCGTGTAATCCCGCGTATGACAGCCATCAGAACTCTGTACAGGAGAACAAGAACCTGATGAGGGATTAGCACAGGTCCAGGACCACAGCGACGGGAGAAGATGGAGCTGGCAGCATGTCGCCTTCATGTCTGGGATCCGTTCGCTTCTTTCATTTCTCCATATGGAGCCACGGAGCGGCCAGATTCATGTAATCCTGGAACCTTCTTCAGGCTTTCTGAAGGTCATCACCAGTCCTTGTCCCCTTCCACCGTCACAGGAACTCGCCTTTTTATCATTAAACACGGAATTATGAATAATTTCAGCATAAAAAAGGCACCAAACTCAAGTAATGAACTTCTGCTGCACTGATGCGCAACAAAGAAACGATGCGTCACCAGCAGCCTGTCGCTCGTTCGTTTCCTGAACTGCACGAAATGAAAAATCTAACAGATTAACAGACAGAAAATAGTGTTTTTCATCAGAAAACGTGGTTTACGTCAGCATGCTGCAGGAAACCGGACAACTGGAGGACAGACCAAGAAGTCAGGGCTAAAAAACTTTCTACGGCAGATAAACAGCATCTGAAATGGGGCGGGGCGATGAGGTAAAACCCCCCCATTATTTAAAAAAGTTATAGATGATTTCTTTCTGATTTTTCCCCGCTTATTAAGAAAAGTCATAAGTACAAACGGCAGAAAACTTAAAACAAGTTTTGCCTTAATTAAACAAAAACAAGACAAAAGTGAAAAGCTGTACGGATAACGTCTTAAATGTCCGAGACAGTGAAAGCGTGTCTCCACCGCAAAAACGTCCACTTTTCTACGTTTACACACCTGGCTGACCTCTTAAAGCAACAGCGCACAATTACCCAAGAAAGAAATCTTCTTTGTGTTAAATATTATAATGTAAAATATAAATATAATGTCCAATGGAAATACTTACTTACTTTTTAATGTTATCGTCAGCCCGTAGACCATAACAAAGAGGAATGAAAGAAGCCAACGCAACCCAACGAACGGCAGTTAGACCGGGCCGGTCCCCGGACAGGGCGGCGCCTTACGCCAGGTGGAGACGGCGGTCGGCCATCACCTCAATCCTGCAACGCTAAAGACAAACTAGCCTGGCCCGTCACGATCAGAAGTAAATAAAGAATCTCAGAACGGCACAAAACCTGGAACAAAAGTCAAAACGAGTTTAACAGTGAAAAGGACACGAAACCTGGTCTGAAACATCTGAAAAATCGTTGCAGCTTTTTTCCATTTTGTTGGGAGAATATAGAAATATGTAGAAAAGCTGCCACTTGCACCTCCCCACGGTTATTCTGAGCCGTGTCCAGTTCTGGATTATGTCTGAATGATGCTGGTCCGACCAGAAATATTTCTCTTTAATCTCATTTTCATTGATTCTGCAGTTACATCCTAATTTAACATTATTGGCTTGATTAAAGTCACATTAATACTAGATTAAAGTATGTGGAGCACCATTAAGTTTTCTTTTCAAGAGGCTGCTTTGACCTCTAAAGCCCGCGTCCAGCTTTGATTCGTTGCCCCACATTCACCGGCTTGCTCCTATTTTTAAGCACAGAAACATTCGTATTTTTAGTCTGAACATGGAATCGGCCGTGGGAATGACGTGTGACGCGCTGATCTGTGGACGTGCTGCTGTGACGGGGATGAGCAGAAAGCGCCGGCGGCGGCGAGCAGGTGAGCACGGACGGTCGTGGTGGCGACGGCGAACCTCTCGGGGCTTCTCTGTGTCGTCTCATCTCCATCCTCGGACCCAGAAGGAAGAAGGCCTCCTCTCAGGGGTCATGAGAAAAGCACTGGGCGACTTTCCCAACACACAGCTCTGGCCTGTGGACTCTTAAAGGCACAGACACCCAGACGTCCCCCCCTCATCCTCTTTGTGCTTGTCCCTGGTCTTCATGGTGTCATGGAAACAGGCGGCAGCCGCAGGAAGGCTGTTTCTGCACCCGAACACGCCGCTGAGAGAAATCTCTCGTGTGCAGTAAAATAGTTTGGAGGATTGTTTTACATCTCAGCTACATAAACACAGATATTAGCAGCTGATGTTTGCTTTGGGTGAATCATGAACATTCACCCTCAGAAAGTCATTACGGGTGTAAATAAATACAAGCAGGATGCTTTATTTATAGCGATCCTAGATTTCTGTAACAGCCGTCTCAGACTGTCATAACGACGAGCTGTTAAACTGCACATAATGCAGGCTGCAGTTTCCCCCCCCCCCCCCCCCCCCCCCCTTTTAATTGAGGGTTGTAGCCAGGTTTTGGCAGCTCAGCGTCTAATGACTGTTTACAGCAAAGGAAGCCTCGGCAGCTTCTTCAGTCTGGCTTTGCTGGGAAAAGCCTCGTCCACCTGCCTCTGAGCTGTGCTTCACCATTTACTGAATTAATGCCACTTTATTAGGTACGCCTGGCTAGTGCCGGGTAGTGCCGGGTTGGACCCCCTCGCTTGCTGCCATGGATTCAGCAAGGTGTTGGAAACGTTCCTCAGAGTTGTGCTCATATGAGGTCCAGTGTGGTCATATGGACGTGGTCAGCAGCGATGCTCCAGCAGGGCTGCGGGGGTTAATCCGGCCACGTTTAGGGTTTTATATTTCTGTACGGCAGCAAACGGGCAGAATCATGACGTTTGACATGGAAAGTGGAATCAGATGTCATATGTGGAATATTTGGGGTTTTATTGTGGGGTTACCTCTTATCTCCACCAGTTTAAAGGCCTCCTTCCACTGAAAACCCGTTTAACTTGCTCCTTCTGAAATACGGAGGGTTTCCCCTTGTTTACTTACACATGCTGACTTGCTAGCGTTGCGTTCCCCCCAGTCGGCTGTTCTTTCTCATCACAGAAACAATACGAAGAAAAGAGCGAATCGGGAACAGCCTCGCACTTCTACGTCACATTGCAAATAGCGTATCCCACGTGGGGTTTCTATCTGTCCATTGGAAGGCAGGTAACCCTCCACTACACACTAGAAGTAAAGACGGCACAACTGTAGCTTCGGAGTTGAGAAGCTAATTAGCTAGCTGTTTGTTAGCATGGCGGAACAAACTTGTTTGTCGGCTCTATTTCCTGTCTGTAACAAAATAAGAGCGGAGGGCGGAGCTTCCTTCATACACTGATGGGAGGCAGCCAATCAGACGGAAATTCATGAGAAGGACCCGGAAAAGCTGCCGTTGGACCACAAGCCTCTCTTCTAGTATACAAATACAGCTGGATACAAAGATACCAGAAGGTTTTTTTAAACAGAAACGATGCAGAATGCATTCAATAATAATGGAGAACACAGAAATATTAATGACATCACCATGGAAGTACAACTTTAAGCGTTTTTCCACTCCGCCTGAACGAATGAACAAGTCAGACTAGATGAGCGGTGAATACATTTTGACTTTCCACATACCACAAAACAAAACCCCCAATGTACAAAATCACTTATATCTCACTTCAGTTGATAAAAAAATTGTTCATGAGGGGCAAGTCGTCATGTTTCACAGGATGGACGTAAAACAAAGACAAAACAGACAAGAAACTGGTCACGGCTACAACTAGATGTACAGTTCGGCCGCAGGTGGAGTCAGACCTCCGCTTCCGAGCTCCCGTCTAATTTTTTAGGCTTTTTTGGCTCTGGTGGCTTTTAAATCACACTGGAGTGAAAGGGAAAGGGGTTCAGAGAGAGTTTGGGGGGGGGGGGCATTCCAGCAAAGGGTCTGGGGGTGTTGGAAAATCTTGATACGCGACATACTGCAATGTTTTGTGTTGCGATATCGTATTGATATCGTATCATGCTCCCCCATGTGACCCTCTCACATCTCACAATGACAACAAACCCGACCCCGACCCTGAACCCAAACCCGAACCCGAACCCAAACCTGAACCCGACCCCGAACCCCAACCCAAACACAAACCCAAACCCAAACCCGACCCCAAACCCAAACCTGACCCCAAACCCAAACACAAACCCCAACCCGACCCCAAACACAAACGCAAACACAAACCCCAACCCGACCCCAAACGCAAACCCGACCCCGAACCCAAACACAAACGCAAACCCCAACCCGACCCCAAACCCAAACCCCAACCCGACCCCGACCCCAAACCCCAACCCGACCCCAAACCCCAAACCCGACCCCAAACCCGACCCCGAACCCAAACCCCAACCCGAACCCAAACCTGAACCCGACCCCAAACCCGAACCCCGAACCCAAACCCGAACCCGACCCCAAACCCCAAACCCCAAACCCCAACCCGACCCCAAACCCAAACCCCAACCCGACCCCAAACCCAAACCCCAACCCCAAACCCCAACCCAAACCCAAACCCCAACCCGACCCCAAACACAAACCCCAACCCAAACCCAAACCCCAACCCGACCCCCAAACACAAACCCCAACCCAAACCCAAACCCCAACCCGACCCCAAACCCAAACACAAACCCGACCCCAAACACAAACGCAAACCCCAACCCGACCCCGAACCCAAACACAAACGCAAACCCCAACCCGACCCCAAACCCCAACCCGACCCCAAACCCAAACAGGCTGCCAGCTACGGGCGATCGAGCCGTCTCCTTCCCGGGTCCTCGGCTGTGGGATCAGCTGCCTGAATCCATCGGTGGGACTCCATGGTGGTCTTTAAAAGCCAGCTGAAGACTTACCTGCTCCACGTTGCCTTTGACAAATAGGCTTTTACACAAACTGGCCCACGAATTCAACTTTAATTCAGTTGCTAGATTTTAATTATTGTTTGCGAACTGGTTTTATACTCTATTGTTGTTCGTAGAACTGTCATGTTTGCCATTCTTGATTTTATGATCTTATTATAACCAATCGTGGCAGCCTTAAATAAATATATTTAATATGATGATAAATATAATACAATATAATACAATGTAATGTAAAATAGCAAAATGTGCCTCGTATGCTACTTATATAGTGTGTGCAGTGATAATGTGCGGAATAATACAATCTGAATTTATTGTCATTGATGCTGTATTTCCTTGTCTTGGTGATGCTGCTGGTGCAGAGACCTTGTCCTGTTCGTTTCCTCGGCTTCTGTAGTCTCAGAACAGCAAAAGGTAGAATTTGCTCCCTGTGAAGAGAAAACTATCATCAACTCCTTTCACAGCTGTTATCTTGCGGTTCCTGACAGGTTCTCCTGAGGCCGAGGTTTATGAAACTTTCTCGGCCCACACGAGACCACGGTCACATCAGCTGAGTCCTAGGAGCTGATTGGCCGGAGGTTTCGCCTGCTGTGAGCAAACGCAGCTTCCAGCGCCGCTGACAGATGTTGCTACCAGAAGTCAACAACCACAGATCCTTTAAAAACAAACAAGTAGGAAGAGGGAGAGGTTAACAAAGCTGTGGACAGATGGGAATTAAGGGCATGGGTTTAGACGAGATGATTTTAAACAAGAGGCTGTGATAAATTATTCCTATTTAGAGGAATTAAAGGGGGGATTCAAAGCTGGAAGCACATGCGACTTCAGAGATGCTGACATAATCCTGGCTTTCTTCTCCAAGTGTTTAGGAAGCTCATAGGCACCCTCTCCCAACCTTATCCACATCTGGGTTATGTATTTCCACCCTCCCTGCTCGCATCCATTCCTGCTTGTGTTTTTAAGTTAACCGTTCCAGCTGATTGGCTGAGGATCGGCTCTACTGCGTAGGCTTTCGTTGTCCGAGCTACATTTACAGAGAAGAAGTGAAATGAAAAACAAAAATGGAGTCATCATTTAAATCTGTCATATACCAGATTAAATAGTTTCTTTCTCAGACATAAATTCCTAAATTAATGCTCCTACATTTGAAATGGAAGCATTTGTCCCCAGATGAAGTTCAGACCTCAGCAGACCTCATCTCAAAGATTTTGGCTTGAAACATGTTTCCCATCAGATTGTTGGAGGTTTTTAAAGTTTGATATAATCAGTTGAGCCTGCGTTTACAGTCCCGTAAAGAAAACCGTCAGCAGAAGGAACGGATGTTGACATGTCAGAGCTTGCAGGTGAACCCTGAACTCTGCCCCCCCAGTGCGATGATTCAACAAAGTAGCCCCCGTGAAAAACCTTTTCAGCCGAGTAAGCGACGCCACGCCCTACCTACCAAAGAGTACTTTTCTTTGGAGAAATAGATTTATGGAAACTACAGTACTTCATCGTTCGTGTCAGGTCTATTAAACTGGAACTTTGCAAAATAATGCTAATTTTTACAGCATTGATATTAAATCAGATATCAGAATATTTTATGACTCTCTGGAAGCCTCGAAACACCCCCAGAGGTACTCGTACCCTATTTGAGAAACTGCTCTAGTGAATGTACTGACGAACAACCAGAGCTGGAACGTGGATTTGCGTGGAACCGTTCGGTACGCTGCTCTCGGTTCGGCCGACCCTGTACCGAACTGTTGGGCGCAGGATTTGTTTATTTAGCTCTTTATTGTTTTATTAAGTTTTTGCGTGCTAATGGACATAACTGAGTGACGGACACTTCACCTCCGCTTGGTGCAGCGCTTCATCGTGTCTAACAACTTGTAGCCTTGTGACAACGTGGTATGTGAGCTTGTTTTGCTGGAGGAAGCGCCGTCAGATCAAGTCCTCCGTCTGGGAGCGCTTCGGTTTTAAACGAAGGGAGGGAAACCCCCCCCCCCCCCCCCCCCCCCATAAAAACAAAAGTAGCATGCCGACTCGATTGGGTTTGAACTCAGAAACACTTCCAACATGCAACACAGTGTGAATGTTACTGGTACGACACGAAAACGGACTGATGGACTCATCTACTAAAATCAGAATAGCTTGGGAACGTATGATTTTGAATTTTCTTCATAAACAAATAATAAAAAAAGAAAAGAAAACGGACTTATTCGGTGCAAACACGTGTAAAAACAGCAGGATGTTACTGATTCATGCATTTTTTTATTCAGGCATTCTGAGCAGGAACCTGCTGGTGTTTAGTTTCTGTGATGAGGATGAGTGAAATGAAAGTGAAATGTTTCGGTTAAATGCTGTTTTGAAAACTCAGATGGTGTCACTTTAGATGTGAACGCATGTTTTGTTTTTGATAGCGTGAAAACCTTTTACTTTTAGACCTGTCAGCGGCCTTTGACACAGTCCACCATCAGATTTCATGGTCACGGTTGGAGACGTGTCGGACTTAGAGGCTCAGCCCTGAACTGGTTCCACTCTTACTTGTCCCAGAGGTCTTTTAGGGTCCAGTTAGGTCCCTATACCTCTGAAACAATCCCTCTTGAATGTGGAGTGCCCCAAGGTTCCATTTTAGGTCCAATTTTGTTTATTTTATATATGCTGCCTTTAGGGGTAGGGGTTATGCTGCCTTCAGGGTCCATCTTTAGGAATTAGAATATTTCATTCCACTGTTTTGCTGACGACCTCCAGATGCATCTTCCGCTTCGGCCTGATCCAGGCTGCATGCAGAACGTAACTGTCTACATGCCATTAAATCCTGGATGGGGTAAAACTTTTTAAGTTTAGATGATAATAAAACAGAAATCGTTTTATTTGGTCATCCTTTTAACCTAGCTGCTGACAGTGTGCTGGCTCCCTGGATTCTTCTACTCGCTCTTGTGCAGGAAACCTCTGTGTTTTCTTTGACTACTTTAAATTCGACAAACAGATTTCTTCTGTTGTCAAACGTAGATTTTTTCCGTTGCGTCTTTTAGCGACGGTGAAGCCTTACATCCCTGTAAGCCAGTTTGAACATGTCCCCTTATTTGCTTCTTCTAGACTGGATTACTGTAATTCTTCATATTATGGGTTGGACCAGTCTTCCATCCACTGGTTGCAGATGGTCCAAAATGCAGCGGCCCGTCGTCTGTCTGGAACCAGGAAACGGGACCATATCACCTCTGTTCTGGCTTCCTGTCCCTTACAGGATCCAGTTCAAGATGTTATTGTTTGCTTTTAAGTGCCTGAATGGTTTGCCCCCCCATTAATAAGGGGCGCCTTCTTTTGATTGACAGGCAGCAGACTGGATGCGGGTATTAGCTGTGGAGGCTAACTGCTAGCTCCCTGCTAGCTCCCTGTGGTTTTTAGCTGGTTAACATCAAATCTGAGCGTGTCTGACCTTTAGACTGCCTTCTTCATTTGTTTCTGTGCACTTCAGATTAGCTCGGTTAGCATTAGCTCAGCTGTCACTATTTGCTCTGTGGCTCGGAGTGGCCTTGTCTTTGCCCATTTTAGTTTTTTCAGGAGTGAAAACACACGCCCAACTGGCTTCAGACGTAACCGGATACTATGTCTATTAATTTAGTCTCTGGTAGTGACGTTTGACAGCGTCTGACATGGATGAACCTACTGAAGTACGTAAAGGGAGCATCAGTGAGCCTAAACCCAACACTCAACTCCCACAAACTGGAAGAACTGTTATTTTTACTCCCTACAGCTCCTTATCTCTCGTCATGTGCTAAGCTAAGTTTTAATTAAAAGATTCAAGAAGAAATTTCCTCTAATTCTCTTTCTTGTTTTCTGTAATGCAGTTTATAAAGTGTGTGTGGTCTATCTAGTCAACAAACTTTTAAAAAGGTTTCTGTGTAAATCAGGAAAAAGCTTTCATTTTCTGGAAGCCTTTACCCATAAATGTCAGTCTGAGAAAAGCAGAATTATCTCCTGATACCAGCTCAGTTTACAACTTTAGTAACTTAGTGTGTGTCGTAAAAGAGAAAAGCCTGCAGCACTTTCCAGATTAACACAGACAGCAGACTTGAACTCGGCTTCTGTGCAGTCTCTTATCTCACACACAAACGTATCTGCTGATTTATTTCAACACATTGTTAATTTTTCCTGAAGCTTAAAAAGGAATAGAAACGTCACATCAGAAAAAACCCTGATTATTCACATACATCTACGCAGGCAGAAGTTTTCTGGTTGCTCTTCTCATCCGTTTGTCACGGACACCTATCAGAAGTATAACCGGCAGCCCAGCGGAAGCCTGATGGAGTAACGGAGCGAGAGGTGACGCTGGCAGCGGGCAGCTATGTGGAAAAAGTCATTACAGCAGCACATTAAGCCGAGGCCTTCGGGGCATCGGAGCCTGGATCGGTGTCCTCAGCGAGCCGGAACGAGAGAAGAGATGCTGCGTGAGAGACGAGTCAGGTTGACGCCTCCTGACATCGCTCAGGGAAAGGAATGAGAACGTACCATCCATCCACAGTGGGACGTTCAGCTCTCCTGTGGGGGGGGAACCTTTTCTTTCCCTGACTTCGTAGTCCATCCTCATCTGCTGACTTTCTTTTCGTTACACTCTCGGATCAGCCGCGGGGAGCCTTCGTGAACTTGTTGCAGTTCAGTGACGCAGATGTAAACAGATGCTCAGTTTTCGTCTCCTCTCTGATTTCATGAATGAGACATTCTCATGAGCTGATCAACCCCCCCCCCCCCCTTCATAGATGATTGTCCCGGCTAGTGAAAGTGATCATTTTAGGGTAGATAATCCAAAGTGAGCGGTGGTTTTCAGTCCCCGGAGCTGTGATGTGGGGGTGTGAGGATGTTGGAATGTGGGGATGTGGGGGTGTGAGGATGTTAGAATGTGGGGATGTGAGGATGTTAGAATGTGGGGATGTGGGGGTGTGAGGATGTTGGAATGTGGGGATGTGGGGATATGGGGGTGTCAGGGTGTAGGGATTTGGACATGTGGGGGTGTGAGGATGTGGGGGTGTGAGGGTGTGGGGATTTGGGGGTGTGGGGATTTGGGGATGTGGGGGTGTGAGGATTTGGGGATGTGGGGATGTGAGGGTGTGAGGATGAGGGGGTGTGGGGATTTGGGGACGTGGGGATGTGGGGATTTGGGGATGTGGGGGTGTGAGGATGAGGGGGTGTGGGGATTTGGGGGACGTGGGGGTGTGAGGATGAGGGGGTGTGGGGGTGTGAGGATGAGGGGGTGTGGGGGTGTCAGGGTGTAGGGATTTGGACATGTGGGGATGTGAGGATATGAGGATGTGGGGGTGTGGGGATTTGGGGATCTGGGGATTTGGGGATGTGGGGGTGTGAGGATGTGGGGGTGTGGGGATTTGGGGACGTGGGGATGTGGGGACGTGGGGGTGTGAGGATGTGAGGATGTGGGGGTGTGAGGATGAGGGGGTGTGGGGATTTGGGGATGTGGGGATTTGGGGACGTGGGGGTGTGAGGATGTGAGGATGTGGGGGTGTGAGGATGTGGGGGTGTGGGGATTTGGGGACGTGGGGATGTGGGGATTTGGGGACGTGGGGGTGTGAGGATGTGAGGATGTGGGGGTGTGAGGACGTGGGGGTGTGAGGATGTGAGGATGTGGGGGTGTGAGGATGTGGGGATTTGGGGATGTGGGGGTGTGAGGATTTGGGGATGTGGGGGTGTGAGGATGAGGGGGGTGTGGGGATTTGGGGACGTGGGGGTGTGAGGATGTGAGGATGAGGGGGTGTGGGGGTGTGAGGATCCTCCCACCCTGCATTTGTCATTTCAATGGAAACTGTTTTGTTCGAGTTGACAGATTAAAGCAAGTTTTCTGTTTTATCTCATCTTTTTCTTTTCTTTCCCTCATTTTTCTTTGTTTTATCTGCTAACAGACATCTTCTGCCATGAAAGACACTTTTATCAACCTTATTACATCTGCATGTGCCCCCCCCTGCCTCTTCCTCCTTGCCTTTTTCTTTTCATCTTGTCGTCCAATCCTCCTCCTCTCCTTCATCTTCCAAATCTCCGGAGGGCTTCAGCTCCAACATCTCATCAGCATCTCGGGTCAGCCGGGGGGGTCGGAGCACAGCAGCAGGACTTTGTTTTACCCGTTTTGTGTGTGTGTGCTGTGTTTCCTGTAAGTCCTCCTTTCTCCACCTCTTCACTCATATTCCTCCTCGTTCCCCTCCTTCACTGCTCCTCCCTTCCCTGGGTGGTATATATGTAATTATAAGCTCTTATCTATTTTTCTGTCACACACAACTACACTCCGGAGAGAGCTCAGTTGATGTCATTATCTCCAGTAATGGCTCAGAGGTGCAGCCGCTCCCTCAACCCCCCCATTATCCTCACCCCTCTCCGCCATATAATTGCTATTTATTAAAAATATCTCCTGCATCGCTGCCCTTTCTGGTGCTGCAGCCCCCACAAAGTAAGCCATGATATTAATATGCTGCTTTTTATCAACACGTAGAGGCGTCCTGGCCAACACGGTCATAATTAGATTTTTGTTGCTTCAGTCTCAGCCGAGGCGACGGCAGCCCTCCGAGAGAACATGCCGGCCGTCATCGGCTCAGAGTGCTCTGAACAAACTCGGTTACACAACGGACGGAAAAGTCTTTTCACAACAAATCCAAGCAGAGATGTTTTTCCACGTCTGTTTTCTAACGGCTGTCAGCTGCAGCGCGTCATTTCTCTGATTAAATTGGAAATACAGCTTTTCTAAAAGAACTGGGCTTTGATAGGACGATGGCTGCAGGTGGTTTTGCTCCCTGCTGTAAGTAAGACTGCTGTCGCAATCACCACTCTCACAAGTACGCCCTCCATCCTCACGCCCCCACTCGCCCTCTTCAGTCAGCTGAGTTGCTGCTGTTAGATGTCCCGAGGTGGGGGGGGTTCTTTTTACCTCTGTCCAGCGCTTCATAGGTAGCTGCTGTGTTTAAAGCACTTTACAAATAAAATTGACATGACTAGCAGGTAGAACACTCCCAGTTTGGGAAACCGGGAAGGGAATCTGACAAGCTTCGTCCACTCATCAGAAATCCTCCCCGACTCCCCAGACCAGAAGCCTCGGACCGCCGCCCCGGCAGGTGAGACCCAGCTACTCATGATGAAACTTACGGCAGTTTTGTGTTCAAGCTAACAGAGAAGCTGTTCCGTCGTCTTCACCGGGACAGTTCAACACTGACAGCGGCCTGTCCATCACAGAGGCGTGACCGCCGCTCGGGTCAGCGAAGGCTCACCAATCAGCCTATCAGAGGGACCAGCGAGTCAAACCAGCAAACATCACACAGTGAGGCAGCAGTACGCAGAACGGTGGTTTCTTCACTCACTTTCTGAACCGCTGGTCCAGTTCAGGGTGGCTGGAGCCGTCGTAGCGTTCTCAGGTGAGAGGGGGGGTACGACCTGGACGGGTCGCAGGACCAGCACAGAGAGAACTCACACATGCACGGGGAGAACATGCAAACCCAGCAAATACTCTGCAGATAATGGCCCCAAGAACGGTGCAGACCCCTCCCCAGCCAGGGCTCACACTTACGTCCGGGTCAAGTTGGATTTATACTCGCACAGCATGAGCTGTAATTACTGAAATTAGAAGTTGCTCATGAATATTCCACCTTTTGTTACGTTTATCTTAACTTGTTCGACCACTGCCAGGTTTATTAATAATACTTGTGCCCCCCCCCCCCCCCACCTTTGAAATCAAAATTTCATCCTTGCTCCGGATGTTTGGCTTTTGTAGCTGAATGAATGAATGCATGCATGTTGTTCTAAAGGGGGAAACTTGCCGGAGTTGAAGCACACCATCGGGGTGAAAAACGTCGGCTCTGTGGAGTTTGCGGGTCATTAAACGCACCATCGGGGTGAAAAACCTGGGCTCTGTGGAGTTTGCGGGTCATTAAACGCACCATCGGGGTGAAAAACCTGGGCTCTGTGGAGTTTGCGGGTCATTAAACGCACCATCGGGGTGAAAAACCTGGGCTCTGTGGAGTTTGCGGGTCATTAAACGCACCATCGGGGTGAAAAACGTCGGCTCTGTGGAGTTTGCGGGTCATTAAAAGCCCCGCTGTCGCCTGCAGATCTGGAAAACGACCTGCAGCACGACGCCATAACTACGCTGGAGTGAAAGCACTCACTGCCTCTGCGTCAGACCCGGCCGGATGCAGACGCCGCGGGAGAATAAATGCAGCTTTACTGTGAGGCTGCGGTGCTGACCACTGCACCCCTGTTGGGTTTGGGTTGAATCGTACGTTTTAAAGCAGCGCTGCTGAATTGTGGCAGATTTTCTAACGTTTGCGTCGCTATCACAGCTAATGCGGCATCTGCTGAACCTTTTCTTTCCAGTAAAAGCCAGTCTAATATCGACTCCTGTCTTGTTTATTGTTCTGCCACTCACTCTTTTCTTTCCTCACTTCCTCCAATCACGTCCTCTTTGGTTTCTTGCTGAATCAGCGGGTGCACGTTTAGAACGGCTCTTGTGTTGCTGGACGTGATGCCGGTGCAGCTTCTCAGTCTCGGCGTGCTGCAGGGCAACAGCGTCTCTGGGACCGTACATCACCAAAGTCACGGTGCCTTCAAAGCGAGCCAGAAGCACAGCGTTTCAGGGCTGGGAACTTGGGTGGTGTTGCTTTAAGGTCTGGATTTACAGGATTAAGGATTAGGGTTTGCTGAGGTATAAACAGTCCAGTGTTTAGCCGACTCATTCATACGCAACTCTGACACTTGAACATTAACATTTGATGTTTTTGGGGGGGGGGGGGTTGTTGAACCTGATGTTACAGTCGATCATTGCAGGTCATTTAACTGAAGTTTACTTCTTACGGTTCCCAAACAGCCCACAGAGGGCCCCCCTGTCAGGGCTCAGCATCTGTAATTGCCACCACTGAGGATTTGTTGACACATGTTGTGTTGGGGTTATTGCAGAGTGGACTGTGGGGGGTTTCTCAGGGCTTTTGTAATAAATCCCCCTCACAAAGCAGCAGCATCCACCGCTCTGGACCAGCACAACACAACAACTGTTAATCCTGAGAGCTGCTGAGGACCTTTGGGCTGCCAGATCAGTGTCCTGATGCGGAGACTCCAAACCTGAACGATGGAAACTGATGTGCAACGCGACAGAAAAGTGCAGAGGAGAAGCAGTGAGGAAATGCCGCGCAGCGTCCAACGCTCCTTCTAAATGTCAGCGTTGCCTTTGCCGTGTCCTCCACTGCCAGAGAAAATAAAAGCCGCTGTAGCGAGGACCGGAGTACAGTACAGCAGAGAGCCCGTTTAATCTCCCTGCTCATGTGTTTGAAGAGGTGGAAATCTCTCCACCGAATGCTAAACAGGATCTATCAGGATTAAGCTCAAGTTTGAGGCAGTCTGGCTTATTGCTGACTGTGTTTCACTGGGAGTTTGGAAACGCTCGCCATGTGAAGCACAAAGCCGCAGACTCCTCTAAAGTCACAGGCTGACGGGCCTTTCTGCTCTTTTTTAGAAACAGATTGAAAGCCTTTCGGCGAGAGACATCATTGATGTTTGGAGAGTTCATTAGTGACTGGTCATTATGTTCACCGATTTCCTGAGGCCAGCCATCCGTGAGAGCCCATTAACCACAAACATTTAGCTTAATTAGGCAAAGTGCTCACTTTCTGTGCTGATATTTTTACACAAAGGCTTGTTTATGGGGATGTGTGTCGCGTACTGAAGACAATTGGTAATTTACCTTTGACGGGTAATCGACCCCTGCTCTGTTTTTTTCAAGGAGGCAAGAGCACAGGTTTGGTTACGGCATTGATGGAGTCCTAAAATGATAGATTTGCTTTGCATTTGCATTTATAAATGACATTTAAACAGCCCTTAGGCCCACCAGAGTGCTTTACATGTAGACACAAAAACACGATAATATAGAATAAAATCAGGAATAAGACACAATGAAAATACAATAATATGAAATAAAATCAGGAATAAGACGCAATGAAAATACGATAATATAAAATAAAATCAGGAATAAGACACAATGAAAATACAATAATATAGAATAAAATCAGGAATAAGACACGATGAAAATACGATAATATAAAATAAAATCAGGAATAAGACACAATGAAAATACAATAATATGAAATAAAATCAGGAATAAGACGCAATGAAAATACGATAATATAAAATAAAATCAGGAATAAGACACAATGAAAATACAATAATATGAAATAAAATCAGGAATAAGACACGATGAAAATACGATAATATAAAATAAAATCAGGAATAAGACACAATGAAAATACGATAATATAGAATTAAATCAGGAATAAGACAATGAAAATACGATAATATAGAATAAAATCAGGAATAAGACAATGAAAATACGATAATATAGAATAAAATCAGGAATAAGACACAATGAAAATACAATAATATAAAATAAAATCAGGAATAAGACACAATGAAAATACGATAATATAGAATTAAATCAGGAATAAGACAATGAAAATACGATAATATAGAATAAAATCAGGAATAAGACACAATGAAAATACGATAATATAAAATAAAATCAGGAATAAGACACAATGAAAATACGATAATATAGAATTAAATCAGGAATAAGACACAATGAAAATATGATAATATAGAATAAAATCAGGAATAAGACACAATGAAAATACGATAATATAAAATAAAATCAGGAATAAGACACAATGAAAATACGATAATATAAAATAAAATCAGGAATAAGACACAATGAAAATACGATAATATAGAATAAAATCAGGAATAAGACACAATGAAAATACGATAATATAAAATAAAATCAGGAATAAGACACAATGAAAATACGATAATATAGAATAAAATCAGGAATAAGACACAATGAATCTTCAAAGTAAAAGTGGAAGCATATAAAACTCAGGAGGAGCCTGTTCAGCCATCAGATATAAATATGATGACAAACTGTTACTGGTGCGAAAAGGCAACTTGTTCCACGATGTCGGGGCTGCCGCTGAAAAGCCGGGGTGGGCGCTCCTGGTCTTAAGTTTGGATCTGGGAACCACCAGAACCGTTCCAGTCGCTGACTCAGCGTTCGTCAGGGTTTCTGCAACTCTACAACACGTTAAAGCCGGAGCAGTTTGAATGGCTTATAAGGGGGGGCGACTGCAGTACTACTGTGCTACTACCATCCGCAGACTCCGTCACATTTCTACGCCCACGCAGGACGGAGAAATTCTCACACGGGATGAAAAGTCAATCCTGGAAATGGCTTCTTGTTAAAGGAGAAGAGAGGAAACCTCATCGGTTATGATGGTGGTGGGAGATCCTGTCACATGGTGCAGGCCGCGCTCCCATGCACATACTGTATACCCGACACGCACATGCACGCGCACACATGCGCGCACATGGACGCACGCACACACGCACATGCACGCGCACACATGCGCGCACACACGCACACACATCACACTGTCATATAAAATGAAAATCCTCATTTAGGTGCAGCATATTTTTGACCCTCTTCTACGCTCTGTTTTCCCTTAATATCGCCGTACACCCCCTCACGGTCTCCTCGGCGCTCCCGCCACTTCCCCGGATGGGAACACTTTAATCATGATGGCACATCCATACATCTGCACCCCCCCCACACACACACTCCCCCCTTCACTGATGCGAGCACACGACCTCCGGCGGGAGCCTCGTGGGATCCGTGACGGCTGTCTGGAGTCACGCGCCTCCTCCGCCATCGCAGTCATCGGCAGATGATATCGCCGTTTAATAACGGCGTCGGCACGCACGGAGAATGCAACAGGAATCCCGGTTTCTGTCCCGTCTGGCCCCCCCGACGCCAGCTGTCATCCCACGAAGCCATCACCACACAAACGTGTCGCTCATCCGTCTCTTACCTCCTCACCGGGGTAAAAATAGACCCCAGCTGTCAAGTGGCAAACACAATTTTCTCCGACCCCCCCCCTCCTATTACTCACTTTTGTTCAGCTTTTCCTAATTCACATTCTACAGCAGTTTTCTTGATCATTACAGGCCCGGCGCGGCTCACCTCTTTTCCATTTTCCTCCCCGTCAGTCGGAGCGATTCACCTGCAGAGGAACCAAACAAAGCCAGCTTTCCTCGTCTGCCCGTTTTATTCCAAACGCTCCGTTTGGTATTTATCGGCTCAGATCGGGTTTACCTTCCAGCAGCAGTCTGAGAACGCTGATGTGCAATCAGGGAGAACTTCCCATGATGCAATGGGACTGTTACCTTTTCAGTCCAGCTCTTCCATCCTCCCATCAGCCTCGACGACTGGAAGATGGAAGCGCTTTGACTTGCAAACGTGTCCGTGTGATTAATTTGAACGGGCTGCCAGCGTTCATCAGAGCAGATATGAGTGTGAGTATCAGCAGCTGGGGGCAGCGCCTGCCTCAGGCCGTTTTAGGGGTGCGGGGGTTTCAGAAAGACTAATTATTCTCACAGACTTTCTTCCTGGTGGCATCCACACCTCATCCTGAGGCTGCTTCCTCAGAATCAGGAGTTTCCA
>JALJCO010013420.1:0-15744 GCA_023101725.1 Atherinomorus stipes
CTTGGGAACGTGACGTCACAGCGTAAGCCCCGCGGGGGTCGACGTGAGGATTCTCCATGTTTTGAGGCCATTGTTTGAAGTCGGGCTACTTAAGTAACATGGTTAGAATTTGCTGGTTACATGCTGGCATTCCGACATACTGTCATTTCAACATTCCACCATCCTGAAATCCCGGGCCTATTCTGGCACACAAACGTCCCACCATACCGACAAAGCTTTCCATGTAAGGAAACGTGTGTTAATAAGAGTCTCTGACTCGGTGCTGTCCGGTACTGAACTACAAACGATGAAGAGAGCCTCATTAGGAGGTTAGCTTCTGCAAATGAATAAATATTTGCTGCCACAACACACAATTTGGTAATTTGGTAAAATGCCAAGGATTGAAATCCAGTTTCCCCTCCAAACCCTCCAAATATGAAACTGCAGTGCGTTTGCATATAAACAGACGAGAGGATACAATGATGGCAAATAGATTACTTATCTAAAATATATATTAAAAAGCATATATATATATATATATATATATATATATATAAAGCTAAAAGAATTGGATATAATTAACAGTACAGTGCGCAATCTTCTCCTATTGCTTTTTAAATTGTGCCAAGAGCAACGCGCTGGTGATTTCTTTAACTGTGTGTTCTGATTAATTTCCAAAATAAAGTTTTAGCTTCTGAAATCATATTTTTAAACAGTTCTGATGGAGCTCAGTGTTTATCTGGATGATGCGGCTTCATTCCGAACCATTTCACTGAATGTGGACGAGCCGCTGCGTCTGGAGATTAAAAAAGAAAAAAAGAGAAAAAAAGTGTAATGCTGGCATCCATAAATGCGCACAATGATGCGCCCTCCCCTGCTGTACAGCATGGACACTGGACATTATTCACACTTTTTCGCTGGAATGACTCAGTGACTTCAGGAGTCACCTGCAGCGCCGTCATTGATATCTGTAACTGCAGTTATTAATGTTGCGTTATGATGCCAGCGCGCGCAAAGACGCACGGCTCTGTGGAGAGCTCTGTGGAGAGCTCTGCTCCAGCTGCGGTGACTGATGGTGATTTTTCTGCTGACAGTCAGAGATCCTGAGATTCAGACATGAATCTAACATGTTTCACACCAGCTGGAGTTACATTAATACGTGGAGGCAGATTATACTTCCCGATTCAGGAGATTTTGACAAAAGATCATTAAGTTGCTTTGCGAGGTTGTGGAGTAAAGATGATGCTGTAAAAGTTCGTAAAAATCTGAATGCCAGAGCTGGTTTTTAAAGGAATTATTGGAATCGTGGGATGTCATTTCGACCATAGGATGAAAAAAATGCCAGAATGATGAGACGTTTAGTAGAAATTTTTAGTTGTTGCTATTTTGACAGTTGGGTCCATGTCGGAATGGAGGAATGTCAGCATGGCATTGCCTCCCGAACATTTGCTGTGTTGTGGGTTGCAATTTTCCTGCATATGATCAGGTAAAAAACCTGAAAACCGGCCGTCTTTTAAAAAAAAATTTTCCCGTTTCCAACATGAAAACAAAATCAAGGGAGTCTTGTGTCAGAAGTAACCCGGAGGAGGCGGATGGCATGGATAGCAGCTGCAAGACGCACAGACATACATTTTACTAACATCCCATCCTACCTCTGTGCTCTAGGCATTTTCATTCCGGTAAGTGCAAATATGTGTCATAATTGGACGATAACCTTCATACTTTCTCCCACTTTTCATTGAAATTGCCTGTAAAGCTACCTTTTTTTTTGTAACATAACCTCTGTATATAGTGCGGTTAGCATGCTAACAGGCTACAAGGAAGCCTCATTCAAACACATGAATGAATGGAACCCCTGAAAAGCACTAATGACGATGTTGTCTGAGCCCATCAGTTTGCAGGCTTCCATATCTTGGACCCTGTCGTTCGTAAACTGTTCATGGGCTTCCAGGGACGTGTAATTCCGAAACTGAGACAAAGTGTAGGCGCTCACGCCACAGACCAAGTATGTGAAAATATTGTTAGAGGAAGCAGAAGATCAGGGTCACGGGTCCACTCTGTTGAAGCATTTCATACGGATCCTTATCTCCGATTAACGCAATCTTCTCCAGATAGCGTCTCATTGCCTCGGAAGAAGTTTATCCTGGTACTGGTCTTTTCTTTCTTTTTAAACTTTAAGCATCCTGCCGTTTTCTTGTTTTCAGTCGGTCTCTCCGGCTGGCCTCAAAACATGGCATGTTGTTTACCTCCCACAATGCATTGCGCTGTGACGTCGGTTCCCAAGCCCTAATAAGGAAAAGGCTAAATTCACAATAGTAATTATAATGACAAGAAACTAGAGAAACTAATAATAAATAACAAATGTAAAAAAATATACTTTAGTGAGATAAAATATTGCATTTGAATTGTGTTTGGAAATCATAATAATAAAAAACAAAAAACGAACAAACAAAACTGTCCCAGACACATTAGAGCACCTTTCCCATCAACAGTGAACCAACATACCTGTCAACAGGTGTAGAAGTCTTTTTGAACATTAGAGAAAACACCTGATTGCAGTGATTGCCTCCAAATGTTGCTCAAAAATCTTTTAGATTCAGAGCCCCATCATGCTTGTTTACTTGTTTTATTTTATTTTTGTGTGGTTTTGGTTTTTAATATTTCTGTGTCACCACAATACAAAACCAATGTCATGATTCTCTAAGAATTTTCATTTCTTGTTACTTTTGTCAATTTCAACTTTTTTCACTGGCAGCAGATTTTTTTCCTTCTTTAATTGGAGCGTTTGAATCATTTTGAGGGTGACTATATATATATAACAGGGAGAATACGTTAATGTAAACATAGTAAATCACAATCATGGGGTTCCACAAGGTTCTATATTTGGACCACTTTTTTATTGTTCTATAAGGAAAAGTCCTTTTTGCAGATGACACAAATTAATTTTTTTCTCATAAAAACATAAAATATCTCCCAAAAATTATTAATGAATTGACCAAGGTGGACTCCTGGTTTAAATGTAATAAATTATCTTTGAATATCTGTAAAACAAATTATATTGTTTACCGCTTAAATAGGAACTGTAATAACACTGAACATACACAAATGGAGATAAATGCTGGAGCTGTTGAAAGGGCAGCATTTATACAATTTTTTGGAATATATAGCGGTGCCAAAAAGTTTTTGCCCCCTTCCTAATTTCTTACTTTTTTGCATGTTAGTCACACTTAATGTTTCAGATCATCAAACAAATTTAAATGTGAGACAAAGATAACACAAGTAAACAGAAAATGCAGTTTTTAAATGGAGATTTTTATTTTTAAGGGGGGGGGGGGGGGGGAATCCAAACTTAAATTGCCTTGCGTGAAAAAGTGATTGCCCCCTAAACCTAATAGCTGGTTGTTCCACCTTAGCAGCAACAACTGCAATCAAGCGTTTGTGATAACTGGCAGTGAGTCTTCTACAGCGCTGTGGAGGAATTTTGTTCCACTCATCTTTGCAGAATTGTTGTAATTCAGCCACATTGGAGGCTTTTCCAGCATGAACCGCCTTTTAAGGTCATGCCACAGCATCTCAATGGGATTCAGGTGGGGACTTTGACTAGGCCACTCCAAAGTCTTCATTTTGTTGTTCTTAAGCCATTCAGAGGTGGACTTGCTGGCGTGTTCTGGATCATTGTTCTGCTGCAGAACCCAAGTGCGCTTCAGCTTGAGGTCACCAACAGATGGCCGGACATTCTCCTTCAGGATTTTTTGGTAGACAGCAGAATTCATGGTTCCATTTACCACAGCAAGTCTTCCAGGTCCTGAAGCAGCAAAACAGCCCCAGACCATCACACTACCACCACCATATTTTACTGTTGGTACTGTATGATGTTCCTTTCCTGAAATGCCGTGTTACTTTTACGGCAGATGTAATGGGACCTACACCTTCCAAAAAGTTCCACTTTTGTCTCGTCAGTCCACAGAGTATTTACCCAAAAGTCTTGGGGATCATCAAGATGCTTTCTGGCAAAACTGAGACGAGCCTTTATGTTCTTTTTGCTCAGCAGTGGTTTTGGTCTTGGAACTCTGCCATGCAGCCATTTTTGCCCCCAGTCTCTTTCTGATGGTGGAGTCATGAACACTGACCTTAATTGAGGCAAGTGAGGCCTGCAGTTCTTGGATGTTGTTCTGGGGTCTTTTGTGACCTCTTGGATGAGCCGTCTCTGTGCTCTTGGGGTCATTTTGGTCGGCCGGCCCCTCCTGGGAAGGTTCACCACTGTTCCATGTTTTCACCATTTGTGGATAATGGTTCTCACTGTGGTTCTCTGGAGTCCCAAAGCTTTAGAAATGGCTTTGGAACCTTTTCCAGACTGATTGATCTCAATTACGTTGTTTTTAATTTTTTAACTGAATTTTTTTTGGATTGCAGCATGATGTCTAGCTTTTGCGGATCTTTGTGGTCTACTAAACTTCGTCAGGCAGGTCCTATTTAAGTGATTTCTTGATTGAGAACAGGTGTGGCAGTAATCAGGCCTGGGTGTGGCTTTCCAAAGATGTGATAAACTATAGTTAATTTATGTTTTAACAGGGGGGCAATCACTTTTTCACACAGGACCATGGAGGTTTGGATCCCCCCCCCCTCACTAATAAAAATCTTTATTCAAAAACTGTATTTTCTGTTTACTTGTGTTATCTTTGACTCACATTTAAATTTGTTTGATGATCTAAAACATTTAAGTGTGACAAACATGCAAAAAAGTAAGAAATTAGGAAGGGGGAAACACTTTTTCACACAGCTGTATATGATGAATTTCTAAACTTAAGAAAACACCGATGAGTTGACAATGATATTTTATATGTCGTCTTATTCTGTAAGCTGAGACATTTTCTTCCTCATAAAAATCTGGTAATTCTATATCGGACTCTATTTGCGCCTCACTACACAAGAGGAGACAACTTTTAAAGGGAAAGAAAAGGAAAGTAGCTTTAGTTTAATCTGCCAAGGTCCTAAAATCTGGGAGGAAATTGACTGCTCAGTCAACGAGTCAGCATCTTTGTCCATTTTTAAAAAACAAAACTTAATCAGTTATGTCCTGTATTCACAAATATTAACTAAAGCTGAGGACTTTATATGATTAATTTCTCTCAAGTGTAAATATGTTGTCATGTAGTGTCTGACGTGTCTGCAGGAGTCTCTGTGGGAGCTAGGTTGGTGGTATGGGAGGGAACCCTGGGGGCCCCTGTTCTTCTGGGTCGGCCCGTTTTCACAGATGTACCTGATTGGACGCTTTTGAACTGATGTGTAAAATAAAGTGATCTTCCTGTCGCAGGTGTTCTTCGCCTCGGTGCAGTCGGGAGGCAGCAGCCAGATTTACTTCATGACGCTGGGACAGAACTCACTCTTCAGCTGGTAACAACTGGACCGGTTCTACTGGGATCAACTGGTGGGGTCTGCCTCTGCCTGATGGGACTGGACTTTAACTGGTTTTGGACACGATGGAAGGGTCAGCCCAACATTCCTGAGCAGCATCGTTCCATCCTCCACGGCTCATGTAAACATCCGGGGCGAACTCCCAGTGGGAACTGGTTTCAGTTTGCTGCTGGTTCCACCATCGTCACGTCTGACTCGGATTCTTCTCCGGCTGCCGGATCGTTTTTTCTCGTGCTCGCTGAGCAGGACGTCCGTCCACACCGGCTCGCTGGAGGAGGAACGTCACCTTCTGCTTCGTCTCATTCCAGACTCGCAGCTTCCGGCTTCCCTGTAATCCGCTTCCTGCTCGCGTCCGTCTGGTTTTCCTCAGCATCCGGACCGGGATGCCGATCCCGGATCAATCAAGCCGTTTCCCTCCTTTACCTCGACCTCGTCGTCATGGAGTTTAGTTTTTTTGCCTTCCAGCTCCCCTTTAGGACCACCACAGGTCTGGACCACATGGTTGTAGTCCTGCATGATCAGGACCAGGAGAGTCCAGGTCCAGGTCCAGAGTCCAGGTCCAGGTCCAGGTCCAGAGTCCAGGTCCAGACCGCCTCTGCTCTCCTGTTATTTTGTACAGCTGTAAATATTCTGTAACGTGCACTGTTTTCTAGATGTTTTATACAGGACAAGCCATGTGTGTGTGCGTGTGTGCGTGGATGGGTGTGTGTGTGTGCGTGCACGTGTGTGTGTGTGTGTGTGTGTGTGTGCATGGATGGGTGTGTGTACAGAATTAGAAGCTTGTAAATGTGAAATTCAGTTCCAGAATCAGAGTCGTGATCTTCAGATGTTTGTGGATTTCACTTGGAGCTGCTGACTGGAACGAGCCGGATCCAGTCAGACCCTCCTGCCTGGTCCAGGATCAGGTCCCATCTGGTCCAGGATCAGGTCCCGTCTGGTCCAGGATCAGGTCCCGTCTGGTCCAGGATCAGGTCCCGTCTGGTCCAGGATCAGGTCCCGTCTGGTCCAGGATCAGGTCCCGTCTGGTCCAGGATCAGGTCCCGTCTGGTCCAGGATCAGGTCCCGTCTGGTCCAGGATCAGGTCCTGTCTGGTCCAGGATCAGGTCTGGTTCCAGGCTGGTTTTCTCCTGAGTTCTGTCAATCAGCTGTTTTGCACATCCGCCATGATGAACTTGTTTTTGTTTGTTTTTGTACTTTTGGTTCAGACGGAGACGTTCTGGTCGCTCCGGATGTTCCGGACGTTCGAACATTCGGACGTTCCGGACGTTCGAACATTCGGACGTTCCGGACGTTCGAACATTCGGACGTTCGGACGTTCCGGACGTTCCGGACGTCCCAGAGTCGGGACCGAGGATGTTGGTGTCTGTTAGGCTATCAGACGTGGGTCATGCCTGCTTCTGATGCTTAACTTGATGAAATTATTGTTGCTGTCTGAGGAGATGCGATGAGATGGCTGGAAGAGTGAAAATGCCCAGTCATCATTTTTTATGTTTTTAATTATATTTCTGTCATTAACGAGGAACCAAAGATGGACGTTTTGATGGGTTTGAACTCTCAGATTTCTGGATAAGATCATTTTATTCTGGACCAGTCGGTTCTACGTCATAGTAGATGCCGACATACATCCGCCTGCAGGGTGAAAACTGGAAGTCCTGCTCTGATACTTTACGTTTATATCCAGCGACGTTTCCGTGAAGCTGAGAAATCCGTTATTTTCACCAGAATGAGGAGAATCTCTCCGTTTTCATCCTTGAGGTTGAGTTTCAACAGCTGGTTCTGTGACGATATGTGAAACAGGAAAATGTACTTTGTCTTTTTGTAGTTTATATCAAACGTCCGGTATCGCCTGCAACAAACCGTGCGGGCTTTTACATTTAACAGGTTTCCAGAAGCTTTTAGGGTCCAGATCACTTTTTCAGCTAATATACGACGAGATTGAAGATGCTAACAGAACCAAAATACGTCGGACTTTTCCCCGACGAGATAAACATGATCTACAGATTAACTTCATGTCATGCACCTTGGATTTTGTTCACACGGGTGGAAAGTTAAACCTGTTCCAGTCTAAAGCCCTGGTTCCACTGAGCAGTCTGGTCCGGTCCGGTCCGGCTCGGTCTGGCCCGGTACGCTATTTCATGTGTTTCCATTATAAAATGGACCCATACAACTGAACCAAGCTGTACCATTTATGGAGCCTGTTTGGAAGGGGGTCCGTAGATGGTGGTCCGGTGCAGGTGGGGCTACGAGCATCACATTGGTGGACAGAAAAGATTCAACGTCCCGCGGTGCCGCTGATATCAGCGAAACATCAGCTGCATCAGTTACTGCTGTCATATCAGAGACGCACCGATCCAGTTTTCTGATCCAGTCCGATTCCTGGGATGAGCCAATCGACCGATACCCGATACCGATACTACTGTTGAATGAATGAAGCGTATACCTTACCATGTGAGTGAAGGCATCAGCATTCAGCATTCATAAACATTCAGCCTTGTTTAAAAAAAGGTAACAAATTAGCACACATATAAATGGACTTAATTTTATTTATTAACAAATAACAAAGTGTACATTTATTTTGATATTAATAAAAACAGAAATGACTGGATCGGAAGCCACATTAATCCGATATCCGATCCAATATCGGAGCTGATATCCGACCTAGGTATCGGATCGGTCCATGTCTATATAATAGGCGTGTAAATCGCTGGTTTGATCATGATTCAATATTATATTGATACAGTGGATAGGCAATTCAATATCTGCCGATATCTCAAATTCAGTCACAATACGATTTCGATCGATTCAATTTAGGAGCCACCGATCAATAAAAAACAACATTACAAGTCATAAACAAGGCTATTGTTTCTTAACATAACTGTAATCTCTGCAGTACAATCTCCCTGAGTCACATCTATCCACCGCACAACTATAAACCCGGATTTTATTGTGAAAATATTGATATTTGATATTGATTTTTGGTCGATATTGGGTTTTTGGAGAAATCTATATCGATTTATCAATATAGATCGATGCATGGTTACACCCCGACTATAATATTTAGGTTGTGTACCAAGGTTACTGGGTACTACTGAGCTAAGAGTACAGTGTGGTGCGTAAAGTTGCTTTTTTCAGATTTAGGGGGAAAAACCCAGTTTTCCTTCTTGTTTATGATGTTTATGATCATTTACAGCTAAACTTTTGATTTGGAGTGAAGTTTACAGTCATGCAGAGGCCGATATGAACGATCCCAAAATCACGGTAATTCAGCAAACAGAGTCATTTCCGGAAACGTGGATATAACTAAAGTTCTTCATGTATCAGTAACGACCGGCGCATGACTCGGTTATCTGGTTCCCACGTTAATAATTTGTTGTCATGATTGAATAATTTGTGGCCATGAGATAACGTCTTAGCAACACGTCACCTCGAGTCGCAGCTGGTGATGCACAGGGCTGCCACAGTTATTATGATAAACAAATAGTTACCGATTATTTGAGAGAATAGTCGACGAATTAGGCTACATGAAAATAGTGACATATTTACAGACCAGTCAAAAGTTTGGACACATTCTCAGTGAATCTGATGGAAAACGTGTCCAAACTTTTGACTGGTTGTGTTTATTTATGTCAATATACAGTTCAAGACAAGCCGACCTGAAAGCAGACAAGGCAGCGGAAGGTACTAGGGCTGGGAAAAATATCAATACGCTAGAATATCGCAATATTTTCATATGCAGATTTCATATTGAAACTTAAAAATGCGATATTGGTTTATTTTACAAACAAAAGCCCGCGAGATTTCACAACAGAACAATGAAATCTTGCGAGATTATGTTAGAAAAATAGATTGATACCTTGTTTTTAAATGGCAATATATCAGCTTATGAAAATATCGCGATATTTCAGTGTGTAGATATTTTTCCCAGCCCTGGAAGGTACAGCTGCAATTTTGGGAGAGAAAAAAGGTTACAAACAGTAAACGATTGGTCGATTATGAAATGAATTGATTTATCGACTAATCGTGGCAGCGCTGGTGATACGGCTACGCTGGAGATCTGGTTTCATCCCGGAAGATGAACTTGCAGCGGAAACGCTCGCCTGAATGGGTCGGACCATTCTAAGGGTCACATGGACACTTTTGTCACGATTAAAACGTTCTCAAGACCAGAAAAGGGATTAGATCCGTATTTTTTGCGCCATGCGACTGCTCCAAAAGTCCGGAACAGTTGTCAGAACGGAACGGTTGGAAGAGGCCGTCTGCAGGATTGGAAAGTCCGGAACGTTTGACACAAGGGGGGCAAAAGGGGGGTGTTGGATCTCTGGCAGTGGTTTTGTCTCTGTTAGCTCCCTGCTAACGCTTCTCCCACAGTAGACCCACAGATACGTTTCTGGGAACTTCATGCTGGCTCTCTCTCGGTCAGCACGCTCGACACGTGCGTGCATAGATTGTCTATTCGTGACAGACATCTCACTCTAACAGGTGGTGACGCCACCAGCTGGACTGGAGTTTCGCCGTCTCTTTCTACTTGTGTCACGGTGTGATGACGACGGATTCGTCCTCAAAACGTTTCAGAAAACAACCACGAGACCGCGCAGAGCTGTCGGACCCCTGCTGAGAATCCAGATCCTTCAAGTCTAGTTCGTTTGAGGAAACCCATGAGGCCGTGCTCTAACAGTTCCAGACCGTAGCATACCGGACCAGACCAGACCATAGCATACCGGACCGGACCAGACCAGACCGGACCGCTGGCGGAAACAAGGCTTAATTCTAACAGATCTCTAGGTGATGGTGTTTAGAAACGGTCGGTGTGGGCTTGTGATCAGGTTTGGTCTCGCCTGCCCGGTCTGGTCGGGTTCCCGAGCAAGAACCCGGCTGATGGAGAGACCAGATCAGACCTGGTCCTGAACCAGCACCGTGTTTTAGTTTGGTTCTGTTTCATCTTATTTGTCCGGTAAGGACTCGGAGGACGGCTGCTTTGCATCGTCCTCCATCCTGCGTCAGGATCGTAGGAAGCGGTTCGGATCCTCCTCTGAGGCCAGCGCAGGAGGCGATGGTCGGAAAGACGGTTCTGTCTCACCGCTGCTGCATCTCCTCCCACCACATCATCACCGTCTCCGTTTCAGACCTGAGCTGACTCATACAGACTTCTCTCTCCACTCCGTCCCTCCTCAGCTTCCTTCGTCTCTTTCTCTTTCTGTTAATCTCAGATTGGTCAGATTAGTTTCTGTTCACTCGCAGCTCTAAGTTGATGCGTTTAACAACTAAGATCATCTCTAACTGAGTCGTTGTGAATTCTTTTCTCATTTTTAACCACTTTAATGGAAATAATTCAGTATTTCTGGCTGTTGTGTGAAGTCGATGGAGGACGATGCAGAAAAGGTGTGAGGTTAAGTGTCCGTGCAGTTTAGAGCGTTGGTGTGGGGTCGTTCGAGGTAGACGGGAACAGATGAGGATGGAGAGAGAGAGAGAGAGAGAGAGAGAGAGAGAGAGAGCGGGGTTGGTTTGAGTCAGGTGTCAGGAAATGAAGGAAATGAGAATGTTGAATATGGATCTTTATCTCTGGATAGATATGAAGAGGAAAAGGGAAAGAAGCAACAGGAAGAGAAGATCTGCGTCTTTATCTCTTTAATTATTCAGCAGATTAATGCGTCTGCTGAACTTTGGGTGAATGTTTATCTTCCACATATCAGACTGATGTCCAGATAATTCCCATCATCCAGTTCTTTGTTTCGCTCCTAAAAGTTATTACATAAGACAAATATATTTATATCTAAATATATATGTGAAAGTATGTTTTCCCTCCTGTATCACTCATAAAGGTTCTCTTGTTTGTTTGTTTATTGCACTGGACCTTAGTTTGATGCATCATATACTGTATCCTGCTATGATGAACACACTCTGTATTTCCATGTAAAACGGCGACAGACCAAAATAAATATGTTGAATTGAGTGTTTGTTGTTTACTCGGAGATGTTTAGTTTTGATCTGACATCAATAAACACCCACCAGCCACAGACCAGCCAATCACACGGCAGGATCCGGTCACCCACAGATGAACTCCTTGTTGGTGAAATGTGGTGGTAAAGTCCCATTCCAGTTCTGACTGATAATGCGTAATATTTATCTGAAGTCATAGTTACAGTTGTGCTTAAAAGTTTACATCCCCTCCCATTAAACCTGGAAATAATCATCTGCCAGTGAAATGAGTTAAAGTTGACCAAATAAATAAATAAAACTTCTATGAACATTGTCACATTTATATTTAACTGTGGTTTGAAAGAAATATTAAAAACAAGCACAAAAAACTAAAACAAGTAAACATGCATGATGGGATGCATGAAGCTGAAATGTTGTCGAGCAACACTTTGAGCCAATCACTGCAGTCAGACAGAAATAATAATTGAAAAAAAAACTTGCAAAAAGAGGATTGATACATTCTCTTCACTCAGATTTTCCTCAGTTGGACTTAAATAAAGAGAATGTCGATATTCGTTGGAAATTATGCATAAAAAGTCCTGTAAGCTAATGACAAGAGGAATAGATTAAAGATATTGTCGCCTAATTCAACACAGTTATTACAGTTATCCCCCAAAATTACTAAAACCAACAAGTTTTATGTAGCTATATGTTTGAAAATATTAGCCTAGTTGTTTCTTTATTATTTCTAGTCAACTTGTCTTAATAGAGAGGTTTCCCGTTTACAAACATTGGCAGTTGCCAGGCAACCAGGGGCCAAAAAGCCTGTTGGTACTGCAGTCTACAGCCAAACACTCATATCATTAAAAAAAAATGTAAAGTAACCTGAAGAAACAAACACATCGTTGTTTTAAATTATATTGTATAAATCTGTATTTTGATGATGAATAAAATATAGGCCAACCAACGCAGCCTTGCTGTTCTTTGTTTCTATCACCATTACACTAACTTGGCAAGGAAGTCATCAACGGCATTTTTTAAATTTGTCTGAAAAACTTGAGTTAGAAAGCGGCTTAAACTTTCGTTTAGACTCTTTGTTAAAACCAAAATGGTCCCAACAATCTGCTGTCTGCAGCAGGTTCTGCTCCGGGTCGTCTTCACCACCTCCAGGAGCAGCTTTCACTAGTTTGGGATTAAACCAGGCAAAGATGACGTCATCACTACGTTTGGAAAGGAGCTGATGATGCTGCGTTCCATTTGAACTCGGAAGTCGGAAATTCCCAGTTCCGAGTAGGAAGTTTCAACTGGAACGCCCCCCTGAAGTCGGATTTCCCACTCGGAAAGTCGGACAACTCTCGCAGCTCCGAGTTCAGATTTAAAGATGGCCGCGCCCTGTGTTAGCAGTTTTAGAAGCTTCTGTAATGTTACATTTATTTACACTTCTTACTTATATTTTGTTGCATAAATCAATCGTACACGTAGCATTGGTTTATACAGATGTACGGGGAAGCTGCTGTAGTGTAATTCACATTTTTCATGTCGTATATGTGAACTACAACACCAGCTGTGCCAACAACGGCTAATAACAATAGCCTTAGCAAACACGTTGTTTTGCTAGGCTGCTAACTGGTTTTCCGACCAGTGAGCTGGAACGCAAGTTGGTCGGGTGTGACGTCACCCCCCAGTTCCCACTTCCCAGTTCCGATGAAAATGGAACTCCAGCTGTCAGGGACTCACCTGCATTGCTGTCGGTGAGTCTCGCTGCTTGTGTAACGTTGTGCTTTATTGTGGATTAAATCCTGGACAGCAGACAGACTAGCTAACTGCCAACAAGCTAACGGTAAAAACTCAAACGCCATCTGATTTATGACCCCCGTTAGAGTTGCCACCCGTCCCGTAAAATACGGAATCGTCCTTTAATTGACAATGAAACGTTGACGCCATTTGTCCTGTATTTCCATAAACGTTCAACACACGTCTGTCACACACATATAAACATTAAGTTTAACAATAATGAACAAAATAAACAAGACATTTTAAAAGCCATCAGAGAACCAGCGGGATCCACGCAGGATCCTCCAGTCATCAGACATCATCATTACGGGGCTCACCCCTGCAGTTGTAGCCGTGGAGAGCAGTTATGGAATTATATCTGTGCCTTATTTTTGAGCAAACAAAGCTGTATTTTGAGCGCAGAAAGATGATTTTTGCAGGAACACGAGTTCAACTTTGAGCAGAAAATATTTTTCACGCAAAGGATAATTTAAATAGACCAAACAAAAACAAATCCCATGCACACAAAATTGACTTCTGTATGCTCCTGTGCAGACCCACGGCGATAAAAAACAGAAAACTGGCTCTCAGTTTCATTAATCTGCTCCATCAATGTTTCCTCCTCTCCACGGCACACATGCTCGCAGTACATCATCTGCGCTCAGTTCTCTCAATGCGCTCGCTCAACTTAATGCAGTGTTACACTTGTGCCACAATTCCAACCAATCACAAGCCTTGGATAAAGTCACCTGATTGGCTGCTTCATAGGCTCCCGGACTAACCGGCAACACTGTATGTACACAGTAGTACATAGTACTACACAGCAGTACACACCTGACACAGAAGATGCTGCTGCTTTCCTTTAAACATGTTCAAGATAAACTAAAGACTAAAGGTTAAGACAAAGCGCAATATTTTATTAATAATCTCTAACATTATTACAGTGAACGGGAGTTTTACGTTACCTGCGACGTTGCAGACAGAAGGCGTGCTGAGCTGAGGCTCGCCACCACGGTTGCTTAGCAACGTACGAAAGGCTTTATATTCCGATAGACTAACTGCTGTGTGGCCAAAAGTTGAAGGTGTTTCCTCCCTGAAATGTGATTAACGTGTAACTCGCGCTTATATCGTATTTTTTTCATGAAATTCAACCAAACTTTGGAGCACGTTCGCCGCGACGCTATGTTGGAGACGTGTACGTGACGTCAGCACGCAAATGCGTCCGACATTTACGGAACCGAGAAGGTCCCGCCTGCGGCTTGGAGGACGAGGCGGAGTCGGACATTAGGGCGGGGTCGGACGTCCGACTCCGCCCACATTACCGTTTTAAGCCGTCTACTATAAGTCAGAAGCCTAAGTTTTTTTTTTTTTGTTTGTTTTTTTTGTTTTTTGTTTTTTTTTACTTGTCCTGTCCAGCATCGAAGCAAGCAGAATGGAAATCTGATTGCTTTATTCTGTTGAACAGTTTTGCTTTATCAAGCGGAGCTTTATGAACATAAGGCTCCACTTGATATCATGTTTATTCATTTTATTTAAACATTTGTCTATTACACCATTCCATTTCATACTGCTGGGCCTGACAAGGGAGAAATGAAAGTTAACAGAGGTAATGATAGAAAGTGAAACAGAGAGAGAGGAGTAAGGAAGAGGAAGAGAGAGAGAAGAGAAAACATGAATCCACTTACACAGTTCACTGGTACATCTGTATCACGATCCCTAAACAACCAAGGTCTCTGTTGAAAAACAAAACACGAGCAAATCCCTGAGAGGAGGACTGAGGTGGCACAAATTTTCTCAGATCATACTAACACACGCAGAAGTAAACAGGAGAAGAGGTTACAACCTAGTCGGCGCAATGGGAAGTGAAAAGAGGTACAACCTAGTCAGCGCAATGGGAAGTAGAGAAGAGGTACAACCTAGTCAGCGCAATGGGAAGTAGAGAAGGGTACAACCTAGTCATCGCAATGGGAAGTAGAGAAGAGGTACAACCTAGTCATCGCAATGGGAAGCATGTGTCACAGTGTCAACATGCATAACAAGGGTGCTCCGTGGTGATACAGTCATGCAGATGCAGCCTCGTCTCTGCAAGGGAGGAGGAAGCCCGCAAGGCTTGCGACCCAGGCCCCCAGCAGCCACCCAGAGGCCCAGATCCCAGCTACCCCCCCCCAAAGAGCGGACATGCATCCCCCGAAGGGCGGCCAAGAGCGGCACGAAGCCGGAGCCCCCCGCAGTCTGGAGGCCCAGGCCCCAGCGGACCAAGACCCAGCTGCCGACCCCACCGGGCGCCGGGGCGTCCCCCAGAGCGGAGACAGCGCCGGGCCCAGGGCCCAAGCGCCCAGGAGCAGCCAACCCCCTACCCCGCCACCACGCTCACACACACACTCCCCCACACACCTACCCCCAACACTAGGGCTGAGATATACCGTCACCGCCCCCACATTGAGACACAGGCACCCAAGACATCAATACCGCAGAGCAACCCATCAAGATACAGATCCCCCCCCGCGCCCGCCCCGCACAAAAAGCCCCGGAAGCCACAAACAAAACCGCACCCCCCCACCAAAGCGGCCCCAACCAAACCCGCAGCCACACCGCACCGCACCGACACCAAGATGCCCGGCACGAGAATACCGAGATACGAACCTCCGCCCACACCGCCCA
>JALJCO010013421.1:0-60000 GCA_023101725.1 Atherinomorus stipes
GTAGTATCTAATACCTGCTAGTATCTGATATATGGTAGTGTCTAATATCTGCTAGTATCTGATATATGGTAGTATCTAATACCTGTTAGTATCTGATATATGGTAGTATCTAATACCTGCTAGTATCTGATATATGATAGTATCTAATACACCTTTTAGTCATCTGTTATATGGTAGTATCTAATACCTGATAGTATCTGATATATGCAGTAGTATCTAATACCTGCTAGTATCTGATATATTTGTAGTATCTAATACCTGCTAGTATCTGATATATGGTAGTGTCTAATATCTGCTAGTATCTGATATATGGTAGTATCTAATACCTGTTAGTATCTGATATATGGTAGTATTTAATACCTGCTAGTATCTGATATATATGATAGTATCTAATACCTGCTAGTATCTGATATATGGTAGTATCTAATACCTGTTAGTATCTGATATATGGTAGTATTTAATACCTGCTAGTATCTGATATATGGTAGTGTCTAATACCTGCTAGTATCTGATATATGGTAGTATCTAGTACCTGCTAGTATCTGATATAGTGGCAGCCAGATGTCCAAAATATTGGTCTCTTTGCTCTCGGTGTAGAATATTGTAGTATCTCTCATGTAAACAACCTCACAGTTGTCTGCATATATCAGTATTGGTTGATATCGGAAATTAAGAGGTTGACAATATCGGTATATCAGGTATCGTTAAAAAAGGCAACATCGAACATCCCGACTTATTTATCTTCTAACTTTACTGAAACATCAGTAATCCAACTGACTCCCAGTTTACTGATTCTCCAAACCTATGGCAACCCAGGAGGGACATACAGTCGTCCTCAAAATGATTCCTACCCTCCGGATTAAAGAAGGAAGAAATCATCTGTCAGTGAAATAAGATGAAATTGACAAAAAGTGATGATCAATAAAAATTCTGTGAAATTATGACATTGATTTTGGAATTGTGGTTTGAAAGAAACACGCAAAATCTAAAACATGCAAACGGAGCATGATGTGGGTCTTTTGAATGTCCAATCAGACGCCTGCAAATCTGCTGACAGGTAATGTTGGTCCATGTTCATGGAAAAGATGCTCTCTAATCTGTCTGCGTCAGTTTTCTTTGTTTTTTTTTTTCATTATTGTTTTAAACAACAATCCAAAAGCGGTATTTTATATCACTAAATTATAATTTTTTAAATTTTTATTTATTATTAGTTTCTTTAATTTGTTGTTATGAGAATTATCATTGTGAATTAATTTTTTTTCTTTAATTGGACGATATGACTGCATGTTTTATTGTCCTCAGACGGTCTCCGCAGGTTTAAAGAAAAACTCTTATTTTCATGTAAATTCCGGAGACGAGTCGCCTCCTACTGGCCAGACGTGATTACTGCAGCGTTTGCAGGGATTTCTGCGTTCTCATGTGATGGCGATATTCTGGAAAACATGTCGTTTATCATCCTTTTACGCACTTTGTTGATGTTGATCCAGAACACCTGAACTGTTTTTCCCTGGTCTCCTTTCCGGGGGCCTTCCTCGTCCCTCCTCCTCCTCTCTCCGCCTCCTCCAGGTTGCTGTTCTGCTGTTGGTTTCCATGGATGCTTCGCGCTGAGATGCAGTCCTAACCACGCCCCGTCTCCGCCCTGTACTCCTCCACCGGACCGACCTTCTGCTCTACCTTCTTCACTTTTCTTCTCCCGTCGTCAGTGAAACTTCTGCTCGTGGTCAAGGCTCGTCCTTTTCTCTCACTCCGCCCAAATCCTCCTTATTTAGCCGTTCTATAGCAAAATCTATAGTGCCTTGTATCTGATTAAATGTCACGATTCCTCGGATTAACTGAGAATCCAGCTCTGCTCATGTAAATCCCCTGAAATCTGTCCTCCCCGCCTCGGATCCTCACCACAGCGTCCGGTCTCGGTCCTCGTTCTGACCCGATCCAGTCCGTCTGTGCTGTCTGTCCTCCCCGCTCGGATCCTCACCACAGCGGCCCGGTCCCGGTCCTCGTTCTGACCCGATCCAGTCCGTCTGTGCTGCCGTCACTTCTGGGTCTCGCCAAATGTGGAAATAGAAGCTCGGAACCCTTTTTACTGATGTTCTGCGGTTTGTCGAACCCGTGAAATCCTGAAACTTTTGTCTGCACGACCACCGGATCCCCGGCGACCGAACGCCGCTGATGCACGGAGCTCCGAGGCTTTTTGCAGAAAACCTTTCAGGTGTTTCAGAGTTGTTTTCACATTCAGATCTTCACTTGTGATTTACAATAAACTTTCCTGACATGCTTTAATCTCTGAAACAGAGTTAACCCTTCCAACGCCAACTCTTCCCTCGTCTCCGGTTATTTCTGCTGCGATTTACCTTCTATCCTCACAAACCAGCTCAGCTGCATCAGAAATAGTAGTGACAGTACGACAGAGTACGAGGCCACATTAAAGAAAACTTTATTACAGACTTCAAGAATAAAGTCGTAATATGACAAAAGAAAAGTCGTTATCTTACGAGGATAAAACGGTAAATTTACAACAGCAAAGTCTTCATAATTTAGATTTAGAAGAGGAAAGTAGATAAAATGAGTGTGATGGAGTATTTGGTGATGTACCTCAGCATATGTGGGAGATTCCTAATCAATGACTTGAGAAGTTTAATCATTGATTTTCCTGTGCTGCATTCTCGCATGTTTCCATTGTCCACTTACAAGTACAATTACCTCTTTATTTTCTCAAAAATTACTTTATTTCAGTGCAGTTTCCACGTTATTCTCATAAATTTATGACTTTTCTTGTAAATTATGTCTTTATTTTCGTAAATTTGCAAATTTCTCAAATTTATGACTTTATTCTTGTAAAGCTATGATTTATTATCATATATTTACAACTTTAGTCTCGTAATTAACAACTTTATTCTCATAAATTTATGACTTCATTCTTGTAAATTTACAATTTATTCTCAAAATTTATTAATTCATTCTCATACATTTCCAACTTTACTCTCGTAAAGTTATAATTTTATTCTCGAAAAATCATATGACTATTCTCATAATTTATGACTTTGTCATAAATTTACAACTTTTCCTCATAAATTTACAATTTCATTCTCATAAATTTATGACTTTTTATAATTTACAACTTTATCCTTGTAATTTATTACTTTTTCTCGTAAATGTACGACTGCATTCTTATAAAGTTTTGATTTTATTCTCGTAAATTTGTGACTTTATCGTGATTTACGACTTCAGTCTCATAAATTTATGCCTATTTTCATAATTTACAACTTTATCTTTGTATTACTTTATTCTTGTAAATTTAAAATTCTATTCTCAAACATGTATGACTTCATTGTCGTAAAATTACAACTTTACTCTCGTAAATGTACCATTTTACTCTCAACAATGTAGGACTTTAAATTGACAAATTAAGTCTCTGAAATTTGCTATTTTCTTTCATAAATTTACAAATTTTATGAAAAATTTGACTTTGTTTTTGTAAATTTACAACTTTATTCTTGTAAATCGACTTTTCTTCTTGTAGCATTTCAACTTTATTCTCAAAGATTTTTTCTTAAAGTGACCGTAATAGTCCGTATGTAGTGATGTTTTATGATGAAGATGGGATAAATGATGGTGTCATCAGCAGATAGTCTCTGAATGAACATGACATTTCGTGGCTGGACCGAAAACCTCCTGGACGGGATAGAAATGCTGGAACGCGTCTGTAGATCAGCTAAAGGGTAAAACATCCGTCACAGTTTCACACCTGCTCCTGACACTGATGATGATGGAAGTGATGGAGCGTTTTAAGGGTTAACTTCTTCAGTAACTCCGCTTTAGGCTTTAGCTCCACCATTTACAGGTGAAATATCAGCTCACTGGTTTCTGAAACCTCAAATTAAACTCAAGTGAATCCTGCGTGAAGTCACTGAATTTGACTTTGACGCAGATGCAGATCATCCCGACTAAACTCTGTAGAGAAGCAAAAACCAAGTGGTATTCTGCCAAATGCAGTAAGTGTAGTGTAGGTCTGTGATCTGTTTTTAACCAAACAAGTTAACTGACTCAAACATAAAAATCCGAGATGTTTCCAGCCGCAGAGCTGCTGTGTAAAATCCTTCATCATTTATAAAACTGACTTTCAGCTTGAATTCGAGTCAGATATTTGTTTTGGATAATCTGTTGTGTCCCTGCATGGATCGTTCATCGCGTACTTCTGCAGCATTTCTTCTTCCTCACACAGAAATTTAAAACCAGGACGAGATCCCCCCTCCTCTCATCCTCTTCCTCCATCTCTAGCAGACTTGGGTGTCTTTGCATCTGCATAGAAGACGACACAGAAACACGAGTTAAGCTCCTGTGTGCTTACATGTTTAAAATCTCTCCCGGAGTCTGTGCGTAACTATGAGCAGCCAAATGTAAACGTGTACTTTTCTGTGTGGAAACGTTGCTGTGTTCATGTCTTTTTCCACTCTGTGAGCACACGAACACGGAGACGAACACGCGAACTCCGACAGCCGAGGCTGCCGACGATCGCACGCAAACGGAGGATGTTCATGTCCGTCACTGATGTCCCGCCGCTTCCTTTAACAGCAGCTAGTGATGCGCGATATTTTCAACCTTATGTCGGTATCGGCCGATATTGGCTTTAAATGTGAATACTCATATCGGCCCAATATTGACTGATATCGTCCCGGTGCTGGCCGATATTTCTTAATTTTTATTTGTTCATTTGATAGGGACCGATTATACGGAAAAAAAAAGGCTTCTAAATATGCCAGATTTAGCCAAAAGGCCAGTTTTCATCTGTTCCAGGTCTTCAGAGGCTCCCTGAAATGAGGAAATACACAAATATCACATCCTAAATCAAACATTTATTAACCGATATGTAACAGGCGTTGTTTGGTGATGAACCCACAGAAGGCTGTTTTTTAAAAAAAATTCACTTTATTCTCGTAATTTATCACCGTATTCTCATAAATTTAAAACTTTACTCTAAAAGAATTTACAACTTTATTTTTCATAATTTATTATGTTGTTTCATAACTTTATTCTAACATTTTTTTTACTTTATTCTCATAATTTATGACTTTATTCTCGTAAATTTACGACTTCATTCTTATAATTTGTTTTATTCTTGTAAATTTAAAACTTTATTCTAAAAAAAATTATGACCTTATTCTCATTATTAATGACTTTATGCTCATAAACTTACAACTTTATTCTCGTAATTTACAGCTTTATTCTTGTAAATTTACAACTTTATTGTTGTAATTTATGACTGTCGTAAATCAAAAAGTTATCAATATAATTAACCGATATAAAACCGGCGTTTGGTGATGAACCCACAGAAGGCTGTTTTTTAAAAAAAAATCTTAATGGAAACAATATTAGGCCACGCCCACCATGTGACATTGTGACATCACCAACAATGCTGGTTCTGCAGCAGAGGTATTTTCTAATTTTGCACATGGAATGAATATTACATAATTTTCAGCAGGAAATCATCGGTAATCGATGTCAGTTAAACTTTTCATATCGTGCATCATTAATAACCACGATGCGCTGGCTTTTTATAAAGACTTGTTTTATAGATAATCATCTGTTATCATCACTGAGGTCATGAAAGCAGAAAACAGCTCTGATGTCATGGCGGCTTGTTGCAGCCTCGGCTGATGGAAACACTTTGTGATTTTCTCCCCGCGCACCGCTGTGGATAACCGTTCTGTGTCTGTGCAATCAGCTTCAACAGTGTGATAACTAACGACGGCGCTTCTGCCTTCCTCCAACAAAACTTTCTGCCCCCGTTCACTCTTAAAGGTTTGTGATCCTAAATGAGGCTTGAACTGGACAAATGGTAACTCGTGTTTTAGCATTAGCATTTAGCATAAGCTCAGTCTTTCAATGCGAAAGCAACTTCATTGGCTGCATCTCCCCAAATGAATCAGGTTTTACGTGGAAAATCTTGACTCCATAGCTTCCTTTAAAATCTTAGATGTGACGATATGCAGATGATTCGCTGCTTTATCTTCCTAAACCTCTGCTTCTAGCTTCTGGTCCGTTCCATCCCACTGCCCGACCTTACCTTAACCCACGAGTTAACAGCTGTTTCTGTTCTCACAGTGAAGGTGTTGCTGTTGTAGCACACAGTTTAATATTTCAGGAATCAACTTCATCTTGGTCGAACATTGCCGTTAGTGGGCCACAGTGATGGTGGACGTTCGTACAGTAAACGTACAGTCTCGGTACAGTGGCTACGTCCCCGTGAAGCCGTGTCCATTTCAACATACGGTGTAAATGTGGCGCTTTCTCTGGTTTGGCCTCCAGGTGTCACTATAACCTCTCCTCTCCATTTCATTGGTCGTCTCAGTTTAACGCCGCAACTACAAACTCTGAGTTTTACTTTTCTGCTGACTGCTTTTGTTTTTACACGTGTCTTTACTTTAAGGTTGGGAAAGTTTTCAGCTTGAAACTCTGAATCCTCGTCTGCATGTAGCCACGTTACGTCTCAGTTTGTGAGCGTGCCATAACATGTGACAATCAGTAGCAGGCTGCAGCGTTGCAATAAAAGCTTTTAGAGGAGAATCGAGGCAGAATTTGTTGCCGCATCTGTCAGGTTGCAGCAACCTGAACATGAAACCAGTGATTTATCGTCCAGTGCAACACACTCTGGGCTAAATTCAAATGTAAATGGGGATTTTTCCTCCCAGAAAACAGGGTATTCTTAATGATCAGCAACAGCGTCTCAAAAGAGTCAGCAAATCTGGTTTTTCAGCCGCTGGATGCACTGAAGTAGATTTAAAAGCTTTCCCTGGACTGGACTGAAACTACGATAACAGAAGTGTGTGAGACGGCAGTCAGCAGGAAAGCAGAAGTTACAGTTTGTAGCTGATGAGCTAAAACCTCCAGACTCTGGTCCAGACCTGAAACCCTTCTGTAAAGGATCACTGAAGCAAGTCTTACGGATCTCCAGTATATAGCCTATATTTTGATAACTTCACTAAGTGTACTTTTGTTCTGGTTTTGTATTGCGTGTGTTACGTTGTGCTGGGTTACAGTCCATGTGTGTGAGTCCCTCCTGTTTTACAGCACCATGGAAACGGGACGTCCTCTTCCTAACAGATACTCACTGCATGCTCTCCGTCTGTAACCTCCTCCAGTATTTCCTGATTTGGGGTTTTCAGTGTGTATATCTTCTCATCAGCATGGAAATGCTTCGAGTAATAAGAATAATAATTATAACTGACAGTTCTGAATATAATAAATTTGATGTTTTTATAACACTTTTGTCCTGTGTTTTTACTCCAACAGACATTTACATTCATGATGATGATCATGCGCAATAAAAAGCCATTCTAAAAGAAAAAAATATGTTTAATTACAGATTATATGAACATATGTTTTACTTCAGCAACTGTCATGTCATCAGTCATTTTCTGTACCGCTTATCCAGTTCAGGGTCGCGGGAGTTGCTGGAGTCTATCCCAGCTATTATCAGGCGAGAGGCGGGTTCACCCTGGACAGGTCGCCAGTCTGTCACAGGGCAACACAGAGAGACAGACAACCATTCACACTCACATTCATTCCTACTTCAGCAACTGAATATTCCTATTTGCTTATATTTTGTGAAAAAGTGTTTCCTCCTTCCTAATTTCTTATTTTTTTGCATGTTTGTCACACTTAAATGTTTCAGATCATCAAACAAATTTAAATATTAGACAAAGATAACACAAGTAAACACAAAATGCAGTTTTTAAAAGAAGATTTTTATCAGTAAGGGGGGGTGGGGTGGGTGGGGTGTCCAAACCTATCGTCCTGGTGAGGAAAAGTGATTGCCCCCCCCCCTGTTAAAACATAAAGTAACTGTGGTTTATCATCTTTGGAAAGCTGAGTTCAGTTTCTTTATCCACATCCAGGCCTGATTACTGCCACACCTGTTCTCCATCCAGAAATCCCTTAAATAGGACCTGCCTGACAAAGTGAAGTAGACCAAAAGATCCTCCAAAGCTAGACATCATGCTGCCATCCAAAGAAATTCAGGAACAAATGAGAAACAAAGTCATTGAGATCTATCAGTCTGGAAAAGGTTCCAAAGCCATTTCTAAAGCTTTGGGACTCCAGAGAACCACAGTGAGAACCATTATCCACAAATGGTGAAAACATGGAACAGTGGTGAACCTTCCCAGGAGGGGCCGGCCGACCAAAATGACCCCAAGAGCACAGCGACGACTCATCCAAGAGGTCACAAAAGACCCCAGAACAACATCCAAGAACTGCAGGCCTCACTTGCCTCAATGAAGGTCAGTGTTCATGACTCCCCCATCAGAAAGAGACTGGGGGGCAAAAATGGCTGCATGGCAGAGTTCCAAGACCAAAACCACTGCTGAGCAAAAAGAACATACAGGCTCGTCTCAGTTTAGCCAGAAAGCATCTTGATGATCCCCAAGACTTTTGGGAAAATACTCTGTGGACTGACGAGACAAAAGTGGAACTTTCTGGAAGGTGGAGGTCCCATTACATCTGGCGTAAAAGTAACACGGCATTTCAGAAAAGGAACATCATAGCAACAGTAAAATATGGTGGTGGTAGTGTGATGGTCTGGGGCTGTTTTGCTGCTTCAGGACCTGGAAGACTTGCTGTGGTAAATGGAACCATGAATTCTGCTTCTACCAAAAATCCTGAAGGAGAACGTCCGGCCATCTGTTGGTGACCTCAAGCTGAAGCGCACTTGGGTTCTGCAGCAGAACAATGATCCAGAACACACCAGCAAGTCCACCTCTGAATGGCTTAAGAACAACAACATGAAGACTTTGGAGTGGCCTAGTCAAAGCCCCCACCTGAATCCCATTGAGATGCTGTGGCATGACCTTAAAAGGCGGTTCATGCTGGAAAAGCCTCCAATGTGGCTGAATTACAACAATTCTGCAAAGATGAGTGGAACAAAATTCCTCCACAGCGCTGTAGAAGACTCACTGCCAGTTATCACAAACGCTTGATGCAGTTGTTGCTGCTAAGGTGGAACAACCAGTTATTAGGTTTAGGGGGAAATTACTTTTTCACACAGTTATTAGCTTTAGGGGAAGATTACTTTCTCACACAGGGACATGGAGGGTTGGATTTTTTTCCCCAATTAAGAATAAAAATCTTCATTTAGAAACTGCATTTTGTGTTTACTTGTGTTATCTTTGTCTGATATTTAAATTTGTTTGATGATCTGAAACATTTAAGTGTGAAAAACATGCAAAAAAGTAAGAAATCAGGAAGGAGGCAAAAACTTTTTCACACAGCTGTATATGATTAATATGAATGAATTTAAGCGGATATTCTTAGATTTGTTACTACTTTTATCTTCCGCAGTTTCCTCATATTATAAAAACATACAGAGATATCACAATTTTTTTACAGATTAGTTTTGATAGAGCTTATTTTCTTAAAGGTGCCATTCTGCCTTTTCCCAGTCTCAGTTCCAGTCTGGGTCCTGGTTTGGGACTAAAGTGACCAGACGTCCCGCATTTCCATTGCTTTTCACACATCCTGCAAATTAAGACGCTGTCCTGCATTGCTAGCATGAGAGAAACTACCAGAGAAGCTTTTCCTGTTTGCTAATGTCAAAAAACTTGACAAAGTTTCATACAGAGACTTGAAGACAATTAACAAGCTGATCCAGAAAGCTGGTTCTGTTCTGGAAATAATTCTGGAGCTGATGGTCCAGAAACGATCACGCACAAGCTGCTGAAGATGATGGAGGATTCTTCATCCAGTGTTCAGTGGGAGGTTCGTCAGGTCTGCGGGAAGATGGAGAAGTAGAAGATCATTCCTGCAGCAGCATCATCCTGAGGAACCGGACGTCTTGTTCATTTAATTATTGTTACTATTTTTCTTTTATTGTTTAAAAAAAAGCTTAATACAACATTGAATTTCCCTCCTGGGATTAATAAAATATTTTTTCATCTGATTTCATGCATTATACTGCCAAAAGTATTTGCTCACCATCCAAATGATGGAATCAGGTGTTCCATCACTTCCACAGGTGTATAAATGAAGCAGCTCGGCATGCAGACTGTTTCTACAAACGTGTGAAAGAATGTGTCGCTCTCAGGAATCAGTGAATTCCAGCGTGGAACTGTGATAGGATGCCACCTGTGCAACAATCCAGTGGTGAAATTTCCTCCTAAATATTCCACAGTCAGCTGCAGCTGGATTATAAGAACATGGAAGTGTTTGGGAACGACAGCAGCTCAGACATGAAGTGTTCGTCCACGTAAACTGACGGAGCGGGTCAGTGATGCTGAAGCTCAGAGTGAGAAGAGGTGGCCAACTTTCTGCAGAGTCAATCACTACAGACCTCCAACCTTCATGTGGCCTTCAGATCAGATCAAGAACAGTGACAGAGAGCTTCATGGAATGGGTTTCCATGGCGACCAGCTGCATCCATCCATACATCACCAAGTGCGATGCAAAGCGTGGATGCAGTGGTGGAAAGCAGCCGCCACTGGACTCTAGAGCAGTGGAGGTTCTCTGGAGGACCAATCACGCTTCTCCATCTGCAGTCTGATGGAGGAGTCTGGGTTTGGTGGTTGCCAGGACAACGGTACTTGTCTGACTGCATTGTGCCAAGTGTAAAGTTTGGTGGAGGGGGGATTATGGTGTGGGGGTGTTTTCAGGAGCTGGGCTTGGCCCCTTACGGGAGGGTCACATGGACACTTATCACAATTAAAACGTTCTGAAGTCCAGAAAAGGGAATAGATCCGTATTTATTTGCGCCATGCAACCGCGCCAAAAGACGGGAACAGTTGTCAGAACAGAACAGCTGGAAGAGGCCGTCTGCACGGTTGTGAAGACCGCAATGCTTGATGCAAGGGGGGGGGGATCTCTGGCAGCGGTTGTCTGTCTCTCACCGGAGCTCCTTGCCGACACTTCTCCCGAAGTAGACGTCCCTCATGCACACAAGACACGTTTCTCAGAACTTCGTGCTGGCTCTCTCTCGGTCAGCGTGCTAAACGTTTGCACGTGCATAGATGGTTTATTAGTCACAGACATCGCACTCGAACAGGTGGTGACGCCACCAGCTGGACTGGAGTTTTTCCGTCCCTTTCTACTGGCGTCACAGCGTGATGACGACGGTTTCGTCCTCAAACCTCAGAGTGGTCAGACCCCTGCTGAGAGAATCCAGATGGTTCAAGTCTGGTTTGTTTGAGGAAACCCATGAGACCGTGCCCTTAGTTCCAGTGAAAGGAACTCTGAATGCTTCAGCATACCAAGACATTCTGGACAATTCCATGTCCCAACTTTGTGGGACCAGTTTGGAGCTGGTCCCTTCCTCTTGAACATGACTGTGCACCAGCATCGACAGGATCTTCTAAAAGTGGGCAGGCCATATATTCCAAGAGTGCTAATTGGTCGGGGGGTGCCCCTATACTCTGTGGTCTCTTATCCAGAACTGAACCTGGTCCGGACCAGGTTCGGCATCCAGCATAAGTTACCGGGGACATAGAACCCGATCAGAAGTGAACCAGCGTCGTAGGACGGAAAACCCTGAAGTTTCCTCCATAAGAGCAAATCCGGCTTCGTCGTACAGACCCCAGAAGCCGGATTAACATGCCCGGGATTTCTCTCTGTTACCTGGGTTGACTTAACCTGACATCTGCGGTCTTGATAAACGGTACTATGAAGCTGGTTATCAACTCGGTAATTCAACCCAGGGTTTTCCAATCTTAATCAGTGTGCGCTCACTTAAAAAGAGGCGGCGTTGGAAGCATCTGACCAATCGCAGACATGGAGAAATAGAGAGTGACATATTTCACCATGGAGGAGCAGATGATGATGCTTAACAAATATGTAGAATTCAGGATCATCATTCAGGCCAAAAGCAACACGGTCGCTGCAGCAAAAAACCAGGAAGGAATGCTGGCAGATAATTGCAGACTCTGTTAATGCGTAAGTCCGTGTGATTGTACGATCATAAAACAATATCGGACTCTGATCATTTAGTGTCACTTAATCACACTACAGCGCTTCCTCTGTGGATTTCCTTCTCATACTGTGCATATAGCCTAGATATTTCCAGCATAGGCTCATGCACTCATTGTAACGGCGTGGATGGGTGTGCGCTCCATAAATTCATGATTTCTGCATGTGTGACCTCTTAACCATATTATTTCCAATGCAACCCCAGCGGCGCAACATGATCATGAGAACAAATACAAGAATATAATCAGCGTCGCCAACGGTGTGCATGAAATTACCATTGAATGAATGAATGAATGAATGAATGAATGATTTTATTGAGTGGGATTTGAACACTGTGCAGTGGCGGCTGGCCAGTAGGGGGCGCTGGGGCGCCGCCCTCACCTACAATCAATTGCTTACTGCACAATTTTCACAGAATATAAAACTTTGAGTGTTAAGTATATTTTTGATGTATAAGACATGTGTAAATACAGTTTTTTAGGCCTTTAGTATGTAAAAGGCAGGATTATACTGTTTCTTATGAAAGATTATTTACGACGTCTTTTGGTATGAACAACACTTCCTGGTTGCGGGGCGCCGGTCAAATGGATCCCTATGGACCGCCTCAAACTTTTGACTAAAACGTTCGTCAATGCTGCGTTTTAATTCGCCCCTTCAAAATCTGCTTCAGGGCGCACCTCTGTGCGCCTCGCACACGCCTATTTTTTATTATCAACAAATTAGAATAGTCGTATTTCTGTTGCTTCAGTGTGATTGGACAATATCAAGGTCACTCATTTACACCGGTGCATTTTTCAGCCTATATCAATCTTCAAGTTCGTTGCGTCTGACGTACATCCGTACTAGTTGCAGCAGAGTGAGTACCTACAAGATGGCGTGTACAAGTGGAGCCGAAATGAGCAAAATTAATTCTGTTAAATCTTTACAAGAGCACTCGTTCTCTAGACGTTCTCTGGAGGAGCAAAAGAAGATAAAGGAGCTCGGAGCTGACCAACCTGACCTGCAATTACAGCAACAGAGTGGCGACCGTGGAAGAGCTTACACCCTGGTTTTCTCCCGAAGTTACTATGAAAAACGGAGTTGGCTTACTGGTTGCACTGTGAGTAAAGCCTTTTTCTGCTTCCCCTGTTTGCTGTTTGAAAGTGCTGGCACCACCGACACATTGTGGACAAAGACTGGCGTAACTGACTTAAAGCACCTGTCAGAGAAATGCAAGCGACGCGAAAATGGCCGGGCTCATCTAGAGAATAGCATGAAGCTAAGCTTCTTCGGCAAGCTTAGCATTGCTGAACAACTTGATGAAGGCTACAGAGTTGGAATCAGAAAGCACAACGAAGAGGTGACTAAAAATCGACATATCTTATCAGAATTATCGACTGTGTCAAATTTTGTGGAGCTTTCGAGTTGGCTTTGCGAGGCCATGATGAGAGCGAGACCTCCCAAAATCCTGGAATATTCCGTGGGTTGGTGGACTTTGTTGCCTCCCTTGATGGCGTCCTTAAAGAACATCTTGAAAATGCCACTGTTTTCAAAGGCACTTCAAAAACTGTGCAAAACAAGCTACTGGACTGCATGTTGTGGGTCGTGAGGGAGCACATAATCAAAGAGGCCCAGAGCAGAGATTTTATTGCCATCCAAGCCGATGAGACAACGGACATTTCCACACAACGTCAACTTGTGCTTGTCCTGCGCTACATTGACACAAGAAACAACGTACAGGAAAGGTTTTTTGAGTTCATTCCACTCGACTCTGCTACTGCTGATTCCATTGCTGCAGCACTGAAACAACGTCTTGCTGCCATCCTTCCTGATGACCAAAAAAAGCAAACTAATCTGTCAGTCATACGATGGAGCCAGCGTGATGAGGGGTGCCACAGCAGGTGTTCAGAGGAAAATCAAGGATGAGTACCCTAATGCTCACTACATCCACTGTTATGCTCATCAGCTAAACCTGATAATGCAGCAAGCCACCTCTAACATCTCCAAAGTTAGAATTTTTTTTTTCTGATCTCAGTGGATTTTGCAGCTTCTTTTCAAAGTCACCCAAGCGGACCGCCATCCTTGACCAAGTAGTTGCCCATCGACTGCCAGCATCCAGTAGCATTAGGTGGAATTTTCACAGTCGTGTCATCAACACCGTCTTTGAGCACAGAGAGGACCTTATCCAGTGCTTTCAGAGAATCCGAGACTCTGGAGACTTTGACACAACCACAGTGAGGGAAGCAGGGGGCTTTTCCATGCTGCTGGAGGATCAGGAGTTCAAGTTCTTTCTGAAGCTCTTCCACCACATAATGCCACACGTGGACATGCTGTATGCAAGACTTCAGAAGAAGAACATTGATTCTGTTCACATCAGTGGATGCATCCAGCAGTTTCAGCAGGACGTACAAAAGATCAGGTAGGATGAGTTCCTACTATTTATGATACATATATTTTTTATTTGCTCTCACCATTCTATAACAGCAGTTTTGTTGCATGCAATAAATTGTCATCCACAGGAACTCTCTCCATTCCATGGTTGAGCAAAGTGATGTTCCTCAGCTGGCAAAGAAACGCAGAACAGTTGGCCCTCAAGAGCTTGAGAGGATTGCAGCAGAAGTGAGTGTTCTCTGCTTTGTATGAATCAGTCAATTACTTTGACTGTGTAAAGATCAAGGAATTTAACTGAAAAATTATTCATAGCTGCATTTCCCCTTTATTTACATATAAATAAGAACAAATATACAGATACATTGGAACATAAAATTATACTAGTCAATTTCTCAAGTTCATTTGCTCTTTTTCCACTACAGTAAATTTAACGATTCATGTTCACATTCTGTCCAGCAGATGGCAGTAAAACGATCTATAAATGATCTTTTTCTGTAATGTTAGAATTTTAAATCATATAGCATGGCTGTGAAATAGTAATGTCACAAAAAAAAGCTCATACCTTGGATTTTTGGAAATTTGCTTTTTGTTAGCTCTAATTTGTTTTTGTTTTCTATTTTTTTCTTCTGTTTAGGTGTGTGACACCATACTCGGTCATGCTAAGGAGCGCTTCGCCTTTACAAACCATCTCCTCAGTGCCACCTTACTGCAGGGGGATATGTTTGAGCAGTACAACAAGGCATTTCCTGCAGAAGCACTGACCAGCACCTTGAAGGCCTACCCAATGCTGAATGGAAGCAAGCTGAAGACTGAGCTCAGTCTCATCTATGGCCAGGATGAGTTCAGGTGTTGCCGTGGTGCTATGGATCTGTTTCACTTGTTTGTGGAGAACAATCTGGAAAAGGTATTTTCAGAGACGGTAACACTCCTTAAAATCCTCATCACCACACCCATGACCACAGCAGAAGCTGAGCGGTGCTTCTCGACATTGAAAAGAGTCAAAACCTTTCTCAGAAACACCATGACTCAGGAGAGACTGAATGCATTGGCCATGCTATCAATGGAGAAGCAAGTTGTTAGTGAAATGCCTGACTTTAACCTTAAAGTAATTGAGAGATTTGCAGGACAGAAGGAAAGAAGGGCCAAATTTATGTTTAAGTAGTGTCGCTGGCAAAAGCTTTGTGTGTATGCGTGTAACAGCATTACAAATGAGTGCGATGTATATGGATATGCTGGTTACCAGATAATTTGATTTCCCTATAGGGACAACCAAACTTTTTTTTTTTTCCCTATCTGGTTCTATAATCACTGTAATTGATGGGAAGACCAATACAGTGAAGAATGTACACATGGATGTGGCAGACATACTGTTTATTCATAATAAAACAGGAGACAGGAAAAAAGGAGACTCAATTTTTCTTTCCTCCTAACTCTGTAACTGCACAGACATTGAAGTGGCTAGGTTTGCAGTGTCAACACGCTTACAAGGTAATTTGCGCCCCCCCGTAAAAATTTCACCAGCCGCCACTGACACTGTGCACAATTCAGCTACAAAAATTGAACTATTCAGCTGCATCAATACAGCACTAATATTTGTTTTCACTCGAGGTGAGGCGTTGGTTTATATCAAAATTAATTCAATTAGTCTAACATTAATAAAACCTCAGTGTGATGCAGAGCATCTGTGGTGATGTCGGTGTCCGGCTGCGATGCGTTACATTTGTTATGTTCGGCTTCAACAGCTGACAGATGTAACGGAGTCCAGCCGAGGAAAACCTCCATCTTTCATATAAAGTGTCATCTAACAAATCAAAAGCGTTGCACCATCTCTGAATATTCTCTCTCTTCTAAGGTTCCTCTCATGATCTGCGCACCAGCTTCGACAGGGATAAAAGTGGGCGGGCCATTTTTCCAAGAGCGCTAATTGGTCGGGGGGGGGGTGCTTTTATACTCTGTGATCTCTTATCCAGAACTTAACCTGGTCCGGACCAGTTTAGGTGTTCAGCATCAGTTACCGGGGACATAGAACCCGATCAGAAGTGAACCAGCGTCATAGGACCGAAAAACCCAGGGTTAACCCGAAGTTACCTCGATAAGAGAAAATCCGGCTTCGTCGTACAGACCCCTGGTCCTGAGACGGTTTTGTTTGTTTGTTTGTTAAATATTCTTCAACAAATCAAAAGCAACATTTTCTTTCACTAAATCAGAATGAGTAGATTTTGCTTTATAACTGTGAATTTGTCTTTTTCTTTCGTGAGAGGGTATGAATCATTTTGAGGATTGTGTATTTATGTTTGACGTTGTTGTTGTCCCAAACTTCTGGATCTTTGCCCCCCCCCCCCCCCCCCCCCCCCCCGACATGCTTAAATGAAAGAGATTCATATTTTTGCCTGCAATAAATTAGGGAAATACGTGTTTTCTGTGTCTCTGGTCATATTTGTGTCTCACTAACAGAAATAAGACAGAACTGGTCTCCATGACGACCGGATTTATTTCAGCTGAAGCCAGTGAGAGAAACAAACTGCTCATATTTACATCCGGATCACTTTCAATAAATTACACACAAATACAGAAACAGTTGGAACTAAAGCAGAGAGACTGGAGCAGCAGTCCGGGTTCATCTCAGGCCTGCCGGAGTGCCGCTGAGCCACGCACAGCGCCGGTCTCTGTCAGCCCGGATGAGTGGTGGCTGGGGGGGGAGCGAGCGCCCGGCTCACAGCCTCCTCTTTGCTGCGGCGCGTGGGGGACGAGGGGCGGCTGCGCTGCCGCTTCCTCCGGGCCCTGCGGTTCTTGAACCACACCTGCGAACAGAGCGGACACGTTCAGTCCTGATCTCGCGATAGCGCCCAAGTTTGACAGCAGCAGGAATCTGAGGCTACAGGGAACGTTTTCAGACCTGAAGAAGAAGAAACGTCATAGCAGCGATTACCCCGATGTTTCCTACGAATCACTCAAAATTTCATATTTTATGAAAAATAAATAAAAAATTATCTAAATAATGATTAATTTGCTTTTATGAGCTGCGTAAAATCCAAACTTGGAGCGCTTTTACGCGCCATGACGCTTCATCTTCTTCCATCTAAACTGTACAGGAGCGCGTGGAGTCTCACCCGGACGGTCTCCTCGCTCAGCCCGGTGGTCCACGCCAGCTCAGCGCGCGCCTCCAGCGTCGGGTAGTCGGTGAGCTCGAATAGCGCCTCGAGCCGTTTGGTCTGGCTGTCGGTGAACACCGTCCTCATCCGGGCCTTCTGGCGGGACTGGACCGCCGCTCCGGGCCCCAACGGCTGGGCGTCTGTGGGTGAACACACGCACAAACAAACAAACAAATAAATAAACAAATGAATAAATGGTCTGTTTAGAATTTACAACTGAAATAGAAGCAATGAACGGTTCAGATCTGAGCTGAATCAGAAATCTGGTCAGAGCTTGACTGTTTTCTTCCCCTAAAAGTTATTATTTTTGTTTGTTAAATAGATAAATAAACAAACAAATAAATAGTCTGTTTAGAATTAAAACATAAATAGAAAGCAAACACAAGACGTCATTTCAACATTGTTTTTTGGGCTAAATCTGGTCGGTCCGTCATAGCCATATTAAAGCCTGAAAATAGACGTTGAAAGTGGAGCTGAGTTTGGACCGTCTGATTTTGTCCAAATTTAGCCCAAAATTAGACGTTGAAAAGTCGTCGAAAAACGTCTTTTCAGCGTCTAATTGAAAGACGGCTTTTCACCTTTCACTTTACAACCAAATCAAAACGTTGTTTCAACGTTTTCAACAGATGGACATGATGCCTTTTCAACGTCTTTTCAGCCAAATTTTGCTGGGTGGCAGATCTGAGCTGAATCAGAGATCTGCTCAGAGTTTCACTGTTTTCTTCCCCTAAAAGTTATTATTTTTGTTTGTTAAATAGATAAATAAACAAACAAACAAACAAACAAATAGTCTGTTTAGAATTAAAACATAAATAGAAGCAATGAACGGTTCAGATCTGAGCTGAATCAGAGATCTGGTCAGAGTTTCACTTTTTAAAAAACAACAAATTGAAACTAAAATGTTCCTCTAAAAGTTTTTGTTTGTTTGTTTGTTTGTTTGTGTGTTTGAATGTGAGCCGGAACATCTCAGCATGTGGAACATGTCTGAGGAACATCTGTGGAGTTCTTACCTGCAGCCTCTGGCCTGAAATCTTTGCAAACTCCGCAGTTCGGATAAAGTCCGGAGAAGTCCGCGGTTCCGAACGCGTAGAAAGCGTCTCCACAGCTCATCCCTCGGTACTGCAGACAGCCCAGAACCGGGACCGGGACCGGGACCGGCAGAGGGACCGGGACCGGCGCAGCGGGCCTGAGGCTGCCTGATTCCGGACCGAACCCGCCCCGGATCTCGGGCACGCGTGGGTCCGGCATGTGGGACTTGGAGCCGAGCTGCGGGGAGAGGATGCGCGCGATGCTGAAGTCCGACACTCTGATCCCGTCCATGGTTCTGCCGGGAACTGATCCCGGAGAGTCCGGTTTTAAAGCCAGTTCTGGGTCTGAGGAGGACCCGTTTGATGGTCCGACTTCAGTCACACATGAGACGGAATCCGGACTTTGATTTGACCTTTGAACCCTTTGATGGTTTGAGGTGAAGATGATGATTCTGGTGAGGATGAGGAGCACTTCATCCCCATCCAGGTGTTAACGGTCACTTCAAAGGGACTCGGCTCCTTCAGTTCATCATCATCATCATCAGTCCTGCATCATAATACCAAATCATCCGCTTTGTAACTTCTCAGCTTCTGATCTCTTTCATTTGTGGGTGTAAATCCGCAGAAGTCAGAAAAGCTGATTTATGTCCGCGTTTAAAGATGAAAGATGAAACAGAAAGTTTCTTCTTTCAGGTAAAACATCATCATGTTGCTTCACAGCCTGAAATGCAGCAAATGGAATCTGTTTCTTGTTCTTTTCTTAAGTAACTGCAGTCGTTCAACTTCCAGATCAGCAGGAATGATTTTATTTCATGATTGGTTGATTACTGATCTGTGTTACCAGGCAGATTTCTCGTTTGAGTTTTATTGTAGCCTATTGATTGTTTTGTTTGGTTAAAATAAATAAAAATAGAAAAACCTGAAAAAAAAAAAAAACACGGATGCATGATTGGTATCGGCCTATATCTGCCCTCAAACTGAGTATCAGACATCGGCCACCCCACCGATATTTAATCCATCACCCCACTGTTTCTAAGTCTAAAAAAAAACCTTCTTCTTCTTCAAAGACTTCTTTTTTTACGGACTTTAAAACTTCTTTTTAAAAAAAAGTTTTTAAAAGTTTTAAAAACGTTTTAAGACTAAAAGTGAATGTTTTTTTTTTGATGCATTGAAATATTGCGATATTTTCATATCCTGATATCATATTGACATTTAAAAATGTGGTATCGCTCTATTTTACTAATGAAATCTTGCGATATTTCATCGTTCCGTGACGAAGTCTCGCAAGAATACATTTTTATATGCTAACAAAATCTGGCGGTATGTCATCGTTCTGTTACAAAATCCCATGAGAATTCATGAAATATCACGAGATTTTGTAAGTAAAATAGATCAATACCCCGTTTTTAAATATTAATTTGAAATCGGCATATGAAAATATTGTGATATTTCAGTGTATTGATGTTTTTTCCACCCCCTATTTTTCAAAGTGTCGGAAACAGAAAACAAAACTGCGGTTTGCAATGACTGCTTATTTTTCAGGTTTAATATCCATATCGGTTATCGGCCACATGAGTTTTAAAATATCGGATATCGGCCAAAATGTCACTCCAGACAAATAAATATGATTGATGGATAAAACTAAACTAAAACTAACACTGAAACTAATAAAAATTAATCTTAAACTTGGTATTAAAAAAACTAATAAACGAGCAAAACTGCTGAAAAACGAAATAAAACGAACTGATGTGAAAAAGAAAAATCAAAACTGAATAAAAACTGAAACTAATTAAAAATCCAAAACTATCGTAACTTTGAGGAGTCTGGATGTGAATATTTGGTCTGAGCAGGTTCTTCATTCCAGTCTGGAACCAGTCTGGACTCAGTCTGGAACCAGTCTGGACTCAGTCTGGACTCAGTCTGGACTCAGTCTGGACTCAGTCTGGACCCAGTCTGGACTCAGTCTGGACTCAGTCTGGACCCAGTCTGGACCCAGTCTGGACTCAGTCTAGACTCAGTCTGGACTCAGTCTGGACTCAGTCTGGAACCAGTCTGGAACCAGTCTGCACCCAGTCTGGAACCAGTCTGGATTCAGTCTGGACCCAGTCTGGAACCAGTCTGCACCCAGTCTGGACCCAGTCTGGACTCAGTCTGGACTCAGTCTGGACTCAGTCTGGAACCAGTCTGGAACCAGTCTGGACCCAGTCTGGAAACAGTCTGGACTCAGTCTGCACCCAGTCTGGAACCAGTCTGGACCCAGTTCTCTAGAGTCTTCAGGAACAGTTCCAGGATCCTTGAAAGACTTTCCAAACCTCTTCTCGGTTCTGTTCTCTCCCCGATGCTGCTTCAGTAACGCTGAGGTCCAGGTTCTGGAGAGGATCCGTCCCTCCATCAGACCTGTTGAGGTCCAGGTTCTGGGGAGGATCCGTCCCTCCATCAGACCTGTTGAGGTCCAGGTTCTGGGGAGGATCCGTCCCTCCATCAGACCTGTAGAGGTCCAGGTTCTGGGGAGGATCCGTCCCTCCATCAGACCTGTTCAGGTCCAGGTTCTGATGAGGATCCGTCCCTCCATCAGACCTGTTCAGGTCCAGGTTCTGGGGAGGATCCGTCCCTCCATCAGACCTGTTCAGGTCCAGGTTCTGGGGAGGATCCGTCCCTCCATCAGACCTGTTCAGGTCCAGGTTCTGGGGAGGATCCGTCCCTCCATCAGACCTGTTCAGGTCCAGGTTCTGGGGAGGATCCGTCCCTCCATCAGACCTGTTCAGGTCCAGGTTCTGGGGAGGATCCGTCCCTCCATCAGACCTGTTCAGGTCCAGGTTCTGAAGAGGATCCGTCCCTCCATCAGACCTGTTCAGGTCCAGGTTCTGGGGAGGATCCGTCCCTCCATCAGACCTGTTCAGGTCCAGGTTCTGGGGAGGATCCGTCCCTCCATCAGACCTGTTCAGGTCCAGGTTCTGGGGAGGATCCGTCCCTCCATCAGACCTGTTCAGGTCCAGGTTCTGGGGAGGATCCGTCCCTCCATCAGACCTGTTCAGGTCCAGGTTCTGGGGAGGATCCGTCCCTCCATCAGACCTGTTCAGGTCCAGGTTCTGGGGAGGATCCGTCCCTCCATCAGACCTGTTCAGGTCCAGGTTCTGGGGAGGATCCGTCCCTCCATCAGACCTGTTCAGGTCCAGGTTCTGGGGAGGATCCGTCCCTCCATCAGACCTGTTCAGGTCCAGGTTCTGGGGACGATCCGTCCCTCCATCAGACCTGTTCAGGTCCGGGTTCTGGGGAGGACCCGTCCCTCCTTCAGACCTGTTCAGGTCCAGGTTCTGGGAGGATCCATCCCTCCATCAGACCTGTTCAGGTCCAGGTTCTGGGGAGGATCCGTCCTCCATCAGACCTGTTCAGGTCCAGGTTCTGGGGAGGATCCGTCCCTCCATCAGACCTGTTCAGGTCCAGGTTCTGGGGAGGATCCGTCCCTCCATCAGACCTGTTCAGGTCCAGGTTCTGGGGAGGATCCGTCCCTCCATCAGACCTGTTCAGGTCCAGGTTCTGGGGAGGATCCGTCCCTCCATCAGACCTGTTCAGGTCCAGGTTCTGAAGAGGATCCGTCCTCCATCAGACCTGTTCAGGTCCAGGTTCTGGGGAGGATCCGTCCCTCCATCAGACCTGTTCAGGTCCAGGTTCTGGGGAGGATCCGTCCCTCCATCAGACCTGTTCAGGTCCAGGTTCTGGGGAGGATCCGTCCCTCCATCAGACCTGTTCAGGTCCAGGTTCTGAAGAGGATCCGTCCCTCCATCAGACCTGTTCAGGTCCAGGTTCTGGGGAGGATCCGTCCCTCCATCAGACCTGTTCAGGTCCAGGTTCTGGGGAGGATCCGTCCCTCCATCAGACCTGTAGAGGTCCAGGTTCTGGGGAGGATCCGTCCCTCCATCAGACCTGTTCAGGTCCAGGTTCTGGGGAGGATCCGTCCCTCCATCAGACCTGCAGAGGTCCAGGTTCTGGGGAGGATCCGTCCCTCCATCAGACCTGTTCAGGTCCAGGTTCTGAAGAGGATCCGTCCCTCCATCAGACCTGTTCAGGTCCAGGTTCTGGGGAGGATCCGTCCTCCATCAGACCTGTTCAGGTCCAGGTTCTGATGAGGATCCGTCCTCCATCAGACCTGCAGAGGTCCAGGTTCTGGGGAGGATCCGTCCTCCATCAGACCTGTTCAGGTCCAGGTTCTGATGAGGATCCGTCCTCCATCAGACCTGCAGAGGTCCAGGTTCTGGGGAGGATCCGTCCCTCCATCAGACCCGTTGAGGTCCAGGTTCTGGGGAGGATCCGTCCCTCCATCAGACCTGTTGAGGTCCAGGTTCTGGGGAGGATCCGTCCCTCCATCAGACCTGTTCAGGTCCAGGTTCTGGGGAGGATCCGTCCCTCCATCAGACCTGTTCAGGTCCAGGTTCTGAAGAGGATCCGTCCCTCCATCAGACCTGCAGAGGTCCAGGTTCTGGGGAGGATCCGTCCCTCCATCAGACCTGTTCAGGTCCAGGTTCTGATGAGGATCCGTCCTCCATCAGACCTGTAGAGGTCCAGGTTCTGGGGAGGATCCGTCCCTCCATCAGACCTGTAGAGGTCCAGGTTCTGGGGAGGATCCGTCCCTCCATCAGACCTGTAGAGGTCCAGGTTCTGGGGGAGGATCCGTCCCTCCATCAGACCTGTTCAGGTCCGGGTTCTGGGGAGGATCCGTCCCTCCATCAGACCTGCAGAGGTCCAGGTTCTGAAGAGGATCCGTCCCTCCATCAGACCTGTAGAGGTCCAGGTTCTGGGGAGGATCCGTCCCTCCATCAGACCTGTAGAGGTCCAGGTTCTGGGGAGGATCCGTCCCTCCATCAGACCTGTTGAGGTCCAGGTTCTGGGGAGGATCCGTCCCTCCATCAGACCTGTTCAGGTCCAGGTTCTGGGGAGGATCCGTCCCTCCATCAGACCTGTTCAGGTCCAGGTTCTGGGGAGGATCCGTCCTCCATCAGACCTGCAGATGGCGCCAAACTCCAGCTCATGCTTCTGCTGTGAGGAAGAGGAGGAACGTCCGCTCATGCTTCATCACAGACATCAACATCAACGAATGCACACAGAAACCAGCTGCTGATATTTGATCATCAGAAGCTCTGATTGATCATCGTGATCAGCTTGTATCAGGATGTTTAGTTGCTGTGATTATTGATGAGTTGGAACGAATCCTGTAAATATGAGACTGGTCACAGATCAATCACTGATCATGAACTGATCATGAACTGATCATTATCTGATCATGAACTGATCATTAACTGATCATGAACTGATCATGAACTGATCATGAACTGATCAATCACTGATCATGAACTGATCATGAACTGATCATTAACTGATCATGAACTGATCAATCACTGATCATATGTTAAAGATTTAACTGATCATGAACTGATCAATCACTGATCATGAACTAATCATGAACTGATCATGAACTGATCAATCACTGATCATGAACTGATCATGAACTGATCATTAACTGATCATGAACTGATCATAAACTGATCAATAACTGATCATGAACTGATCATTAACTGATCATGAACTGATCATGAACTGATCAATCACTGATCATGAACTGATCACTAACTGATCATGAACTGATCATGAACTGATCAATCACTGATCATGAACTGATCAATCACTGATCATGAACTGATCATGAACTGATCATGAACTGATCGTGAACTGATCAATCACTGATCATGAACTGATCATGAACTGATCATGAACTGATCATGAACTGATCATGAACTGATCATAAACTGATCATGAACTGATCAATCACTGATCATGAACTGATCATGAACTGATCATTAACTGATCATGAACTGATCATGAACTGATCATGAACTGATCAATCACTGATCATGAACTGATCATGAACTGATCATTAACTGATCATGAACTGATCATGAACTGATCATGAACTGATCATTAACTGATCATGAACTGATCAATCACTGATCATGAACTGATCAATCACTGATCATGAACTGATCATTAACTGATCATGAACTGATCATGAACTGATCATGAACTGATCATGAACTGATCAATCACTGATCATGAACTGATCATTAACTGATCATGAACTGATCATGAACTGATCATGAACTGATCATGAACTGATCAATCACTGATCATGAACTGATCATGAACTGATCATGAACTGATCATGAACTGATCATGAACTGATCGTGAACTGATCGTGAACTGATCATGAACTGATCATTAACTGATCATGAACTGATCATGAACTGATCAATCACTGATCATGAACTGATCATTAACTGATCATGAACTGATCATGAACTGATCAATCACTGATCATGAACTGATCATGAACTGATCGTGAACTGATCGTGAACTGATCATGAACTGATCATGAACTGATCGTGAACTGATCGTGAACTGATCATGAACTGATCATTAACTGATCATGAACTGATCATGAACTGATCAATCACTGATCATGAACTGATCATAAACTGATCATGAACTGATCATAAACTGATCATGAACTGATCATGAACTGATCAATCACTGATCAGTGATCGATCTCTCCGCCGTCTATGATCTGATTGAACGTGAACGTAACTGAAGATGAAAGAGCTGCTGCTGTTTCTGTCCTCGTGCACGCGCTCCACACTTGCCGTGCACATGCACGTGCACGTAGAGTGAGTCAGCAGAAAGTCCTGAAGCTGCAGACTCCAGACATCTTCCTCCTCCTCCTCTTCCTCCCCCCGCTGTCTGCCTCTGAGCTGCAGATGTGTGGAGTTCACGCGCGGCCACTTACTGTCTGGACATCCAGCCAGCCAATCACAGGGCAGCATGCTGACACGCGGAAACTCAAGCTGAAACTGGGATTTCAGGAAACGTTACTGGTCTGAGTCTTACTGGGATTTCAGGAAACGTTACTGGTCTGAGTCTTACTGGGATTTCCACAGGAAACGTTACTGGTCTGAGTCTTACTGGGATTTCCACAGGAAACGTTACTGGTCTGAGTCTTACTGGGATTTCAGGAAACGTTACTGGTCTGAGTCTTACTGGGATTTCCACAGGAAACGTTACTGGTCTGAGTCTTACTGGGATTTCAGGAAGCGTTACTGGTCTGAGTCTTACTGGGATTTCCACAGGAAACGTTACTGGTCTGAGTCTTACTGGGATTTCCACAGGAAACGTTACTGGTCTGAGTCTTACTGGGATTTCCACAGGAAACGTTACTGATCTGAGTCTTACTGGGATTTTCACAGGAAACGTTACTGGTCTGAGTCTTACTGGGATTTCCACAGGAAACGTTACTGGTCTGAGTCTTACTGGGATTTCCACAGGAAACGTTACTGGTCTGAGTCTTACTGGGATTTCCACAGGAAACGTTACTGGTCTGAGTCTTACTGGGATTTCCACAGGAAACGTTACTGGTCTGAGTCTTACTGGGATTTCAGGAAACGTTACTGGTCTGAGTCTTACTGGGATTTCCACAGGAAATGTTACTGGTCTGAGTCTTACTGGGATTTCCACAGGAAACGTTACTGGTCTGAGTCTTACTGGGATTTCCACAGGAAACGTTACTGGTCTGAGTCTTACTGGGATTTCCACAGGAAACGTTACTGGTCTGAGTCTTACTGGGATTTCAGGAAACGTTACTGGTCTGAGTCTTACTGGGATTTCCACAGGAAACGTTACTGGTCTGAGTCTTACTGGGATTTCCACAGGAAACGTTACTGGTCTGAGTCTTACTGGGATTTCCACAGGAAACGTTACTGGTCTGAGTCTTACTGGGATTTCCACAGGAAACGTTACTGGTCTGAGTCTTACTGGGATTTCCACAGGAAACGTTACTGGTCTGAGTCTTACTGGGATTTCAGGAAACGTTACTGGTCTGAGTCTTACTGGGATTTCCACAGGAAACGTTACTGGTCTGAGTCTTACTGGGATTTCCACAGGAAACGTTACTGGTCTGAGTCTTACTGGGATTTCAGGAAACGTTACTGGTCTGAGTCTTACTGGGATTTCCACAGGAAACGTTACTGGTCTGAGTCTTACTGGGATTTCCACAGGAAACGTTACTGGTCTGAGTCTTACTGGGATTTCCACAGGAAACGTTACTGGTCTGAGTCTTACTGGGATTTCCACAGGAAACGTTACTGGTCTGAGTCTTACTGGGATTTCCACAGGAAACGTTACTGGTCTGAGTCTTACTGGGATTTCAGGAAACGTTACTGGTCTGAGTCTTACTGGGATTTCCACAGGAAACGTTACTGGTCTGAGTCTTACTGGGATTTCAGGAAACGTTACTGGTCTGAGTCTTACTGGGATTTCCACAGGAAACGTTACTGGTCTGAGTCTTACTGGGATTTCCACAGGAAACGTTACTGGTCTGAGTCTTACTGGGATTTCCACAGGAAACGTTACTGGTCTGAGTCTTACTGGGATTTTCACAGGAAACGTTACTGGTCTGAGTCTTACTGGGATTTCCACAGGAAACGTTACTGGTCTGAGTCTTACTGGGATTTCAGGAAACGTTACTGGTCTGAGTCTTACTGGGATTTCCACAGGAAACGTTACTGGTCTGAGTCTTACTGGGATTTCCACAGGAAACGTTACTGGTCTGAGTCTTACTGGGATTTCAGGAAACGTTACTGGTCTGAGTCTTACTGGGATTTCCACAGGAAACGTTACTGGTCTGAGTCTTACTGGGATTTCCACAGGAAACGTTACTGGTCTGAGTCTTACTGGGATTTCCACAGGAAACGTTACTGGTCTGAGTCTTACTGGGATTTCCACAGGAAACGTTACTGGTCTGAGTCTTACTGGGATTTCAGGAAACGTTACTGGTCTGAGTCTTACTGGGATTTCCACAGGAAACGTTACTGGTCTGAGTCTTACTGGGATTTCCACAGGAAACGTTACTGGTCTGAGTCTTACTGGGATTTCCACAGGAAACGTTACTGGTCTGAGTCTTACTGGGATTTCCACAGGAAACGTTACTGGTCTGAGTCTTACTGGGATTTCCACAGGAAACGTTACTGGTCTGAGTCTTACTGGGATTTCCACAGGAAACGTTACTGGTCTGAGTCTTACTGGGATTTCCACAGGAAACGTTACTGGTCTGAGTCTTACTGGGATTTCAGGAAACGTTACTGGTCTGAGTCTTACTGGGATTTCAGGAAACGTTACTGGTCTGAGTCTTACTGGGATTTCCACAGGAAACGTTACTGGTCTGAGTCTTACTGGGATTTCCACAGGAAACGTTACTGGTCTGAGTCTTACTGGGATTTCAGGAAACGTTACTGGTCTGAGTCTTACTGGGATTTCCACAGGAAACGTTACTGGTCTGAGTCTTACTGGGATTTCCACAGGAAACGTTACTGGTCTGAGTCTTACTGGGATTTCCACAGGAAACGTTACTGGTCTGAGTCTTACTGGGATTTCCACAGGAAACGTTACTGGTCTGAGTCTTACTGGGATTTCCACAGGAAACGTTACTGGTCTGAGTCTTACTGGGATTTCAGGAAACGTTACTGGTCTGAGTCTTACTGGGATTTCCACAGGAAACGTTACTGGTCTGAGTCTTACTGGGATTTCCACAGGAAACGTTACTGGTCTGAGTCTTACTGGGATTTCCACAGGAAACGTTACTGGTCTGAGTCTTACTGGGATTTTCACAGGAAACGTTACTGGTCTGAGTCTTACTGGGATTTCAGGAAACGTTACTGGTCTGAGTCTTACTGGGATTTCCACAGGAAACGTTACTGGTCTGAGTCTTACTGGGATTTCAGGAAACGTTACTGGTCTGAGTCTTACTGGGATTTCAGGAAACGTTACTGGTCTGAGTCTTACTGGGATTTCAGGAAACGTTACTGGTCTGAGTCTTACTGGGATTTCCACAGGAAACGTTACTGGTCTGAGTCTTACTGGGATTTCCACAGGAAACGTTACTGGTCTGAGTCTTACTGGGATTTCAGGAAACGTTACTGGTCTGAGTCTTACTGGGATTTCAGGAAACGTTACTGGTCTGAGTCTTACTGGGATTTCCACAGGAAACGTTACTGGTCTGAGTCTTACTGGGATTTCAGGAAATGTTACTGGTCTGAGTCTTACTGGGATTTCCACAGGAAACGTTACTGATCTGAGTCTTACTGGGATTTCCAGGAAACGTTACTGGTCTGAGTCTTACTGGGATTTCCACAGGAAACGTTACTGGTCTGAGTCTTACTGGGATTTCAGGAAATGTTACTGGTCTGAGTCTTACTGGGATTTCCACAGGAAACGTTACTGATCTGAGTCTTACTGGGATTTCAGGAAACGTTACTGGTCTGAGTCTTACTGGGATTTCCACAGGAAACGTTACTGGTCTGAGTCTTACTGGGATTTTCACAGGAAACGTTACTGGTCTGAGTCTTACTGGGATTTCCACAGGAAACGTTACTGGTCTGAGTCTTACTGGGATTTCAGGAAACGTTACTGGTCTGAGTCTTACTGGGATTTCCACAGGAAACGTTACTGGTCTGAGTCTTACTGGGATTTCCACAGGAAACGTTACTGGTCTGAGTCTTACTGGGATTTCCACAGGAAACGTTACTGGTCTGAGTCTTACTGGGATTTCCACAGGAAACGTTACTGGTCTGAGTCTTACTGGGATTTCAGGAAACGTTACTGGTCTGAGTCTTACTGGGATTTCCACAGGAAACGTTACTGGTCTGAGTCTTACTGGGATTTCCACAGGAAACGTTACTGGTCTGAGTCTTACTGGGATTTCCACAGGAAACGTTACTGGTCTGAGTCTTACTGGGATTTCAGGAAACGTTACTGGTCTGAGTCTTACTGGGATTTCCACAGGAAACGTTACTGGTCTGAGTCTTACTGGGATTTCCACAGGAAACGTTACTGGTCTGAGTCTTACTGGGATTTTCACAGGAAACGTTACTGGTCTGAGTCTTACTGGGATTTCCAGGAAACGTTACTGGTCTGAGTCTTACTGGGATTTTCACAGGAAACGTTACTGGTCTGAGTCTTACTGGGATTTCAGGAAACGTTACTGGTCTGAGTCTTACTGGGATTTCCACAGGAAACGTTACTGGTCTGAGTCTTACTGGGAATTCCACAGGAAACGTTACTGGTCTGAGTCTTACTGGGATTTTCACAGGAAACGTTACTGGTCTGAGTCTTACTGGGATTTCCACAGGAAACGTTACTGGTCTGAGTCTTACTGGGATTTCCACAGGAAACGTTACTGGTCTGAGTCTTACTGGGATTTCCACAGGAAATGTTACTGGTCTGAGTCTTACTGGGATTTCCACAGGAAACGTTACTGGTCTGAGTCTTACTGGGATTTCCACAGGAAACGTTACTGGTCTGAGTCTTACTGGGATTTTCACAGGAAACGTTTCTGGTCTGAGTCTTACTGGGATTTCAGGAAACGTTACTGGTCTGAGTCTTACTGGGATTTCAGGAAACGTTACTGGTCTGAGTCTTACTGGGATTTCCACAGGAAACGTTACTGGTCTGAGTCTTACTGGGATTTCCACAGGAAATGTTACTGGTCTGAGTCTTACTGGGATTTCCACAGGAAACGTTACTGGTCTGAGTCTTACTGGGATTTCCACAGGAAACGTTACTGGTCTGAGTCTTACTGGGATTTCAGGAAACGTTACTGGTCTGAGTCTTACTGGGATTTCCACAGGAAACGTTACTGGTCTGAGTCTTACTGGGATTTCCACAGGAAACGTTACTGGTCTGAGTCTTACTGGGATTTCCACAGGAAACGTTACTGGTCTGAGTCTTACTGGGATTTCAGGAAATGTTACTGGTCTGAGTCTTACTGGGATTTCCACAGGAAACGTTACTGGTCTGAGTCTTACTGGGATTTCCACAGGAAACGTTACTGGTCTGAGTCTTACTGGGATTTCAGGAAACGTTACTGGTCTGAGTCTTACTGGGAATTCCACAGGAAACGTTACTGGTCTGAGTCTTACTGGGATTTTCACAGGAAACGTTACTGGTCTGAGTCTTACTGGGATTTCCACAGGAAACGTTACTGGTCTGAGTCTTACTGGGATTTCCACAGGAAACGTTACTGGTCTGAGTCTTACTGGGATTTCCACAGGAAATGTTACTGGTCTGAGTCTTACTGGGATTTCCACAGGAAACGTTACTGGTCTGAGTCTTACTGGGATTTCCACAGGAAACGTTTCTGGTCTGAGTCTTACTGGGATTTCAGGAAACGTTACTGGTCTGAGTCTTACTGGGATTTCAGGAAACGTTACTGGTCTGAGTCTTACTGGGATTTCCACAGGAAACGTTACTGGTCTGAGTCTTACTGGGATTTCCACAGGAAACGTTACTGGTCTGAGTCTTACTGGGATTTTCACAGGAAACGTTTCTGGTCTGAGTCTTACTGGGATTTCCCAGGAAACGTTACTGGTCTGAGTCTTACTGGGATTTCAGGAAACGTTACTGGTCTGAGTCTTACTGGGATTTCCACAGGAAACGTTACTGGTCTGAGTCTTACTGGGATTTCCACAGGAAATGTTACTGGTCTGAGTCTTACTGGGATTTCCACAGGAAACGTTACTGGTCTGAGTCTTACTGGGATTTCCACAGGAAACGTTACTGGTCTGAGTCTTACTGGGATTTCCACAGGAAACGTTACTGGTCTGAGTCTTACTGGGATTTCCACAGGAAACGTTACTGGTCTGAGTCTTACTGGGATTTCCACAGGAAACGTTACTGGTCTGAGTCTTACTGGGATTTCCACAGGAAACGTTACTGGTCTGAGTCTTACTGGGATTTCAGGAAACGTTACTGGTCTGAGTCTTACTGGGATTTCCACAGGAAACGTTACTGGTCTGAGTCTTACTGGGATTTCCACAGGAAACGTTACTGGTCTGAGTCTTACTGGGATTTCAGGAAACGTTACTGGTCTGAGTCTTACTGGGATTTCCACAGGAAACGTTGCTCCTTCCCCGGTCTGGGCTACCACCCAGGAGGCACGGGGGCAATGGTGAGAGTGAGGTGGGTGTGTGAGAACAAATGAATGATAGTGTGAAAGAGGAAATGTGGGAGGGGGGAAATTTGGGCTGAAAGAGGGAGGAGATGTGGGTGAGTGGTTGGAGGGGGGGGTAGGGGGGGGGGGGAGGGAGTCGTATGCTTGTGAGTGTCTGGTAGGGATGGTCGTGAGGGGCTGAAGAAAGAAGGGCGGGAGTGTGACAGGTCAGAGGGAAGGGTGGGGCTGGACATGTAAGGGGGGAGTGTATTGGGGTATCTGGTGCATAGGGAGGTGGGGGGCGTGTGTGTGGGGTGGAGGGAGGGGTCGGTGCATGTGTGTGGGAGGAGTGCATGTGGGTGTTGGGGTATGAGTGTGGGGAGTGTGTGTGTGAGTGTGGGGGTGGTAGCAGTGGTGGCGCCCTGGTGTCAGGTGTGTGGGGCAGGGACGTTGGGGTGGGGGCTGGCCTGTCCTGGGGGGGTGGCGCCTGGGGGTTCCGGTCCTCCTGGGTTTCAGTTGGGCCGCCTGGGTCAGGTGTGTGTGTGTGTGTGGGGGGGGGGGCTGCTCCTGGGCGCTTGCTTCTGTTATCTTTAATTTTTCAACAAATGTTTAATTAAAGAAACAAAATGAATAAACAGGATATCAAGGGGAGCCTTATGTTCATAAAGCTCCGTTTGGCAAAGCAAAACCGTTCAACACAATAAAGCAGATTTCCATTCTGCTGCTATGATGCTGAACAGGACAAGTAGAAAAGAAATTAAAAAAAGAAAAAAAGAAAAGAAAACACCTGATTGCAGTGAGGAGCCTCATCATGTTTGTTTAATTGTTTTATTTTTTGTGTTTGTAATTGTAATGTTGACTCCATACACACACACACACATATATATGTGTATGTGTGTATATATATATATATATATATATATATATATATATATATATATATATATATATATATATATATATATATATATATATATATATATACATGTTTATATATGATAGTGATATAGTATGAAACTAAGTTTACATTCAGTTTACAGAAGTACATTTACTAAAATCTTTTTTTTAATACATATACATTAAAATATTTTGCATACCTCCTGGAATACCTTGAAGTACCCCAGGGGTACTTGTACCTCCATTTGAGAAACGATATGTGATCCAGCTAATTTGTCAATATCGGAGCCGATATCCAATCCGGGTATCGGTGCATCTCTAGTCAGAACATCACCACAGTGATGTTCTGATTTACTTCTGTCCTGTCTTGACCCCCCCCCCCCCCCCCCCCCCCCCCCATTACTTTGAGGCTGTGATTTTGAACTAATGATTTGCTGCATTATTTTTTGCTCTTAATGCAAATTTACCCGGTTAAAGTTTGCACCAAGTAAACTGAAGCTGCAACAACTTAATAAATTTACTTTGGATGAAAGTGAAAACTTGTCCAGATTAGAGTGGGGTTTTTAAGTTGATTGACTAAAAAAAATGAAATAAAATTTAATCACCAAACCAAAATAATTAAGTTAGTTCTTTTGCTATGAAGAAATATTATCAGAAAATACATTGAAATTTTATTTTAACATTATTTTTATCTGAAATGAAATGGCATCTTCTTTAAAAAATGGAAACGTTGCGTCTTTTTACAGTTACAGGCTTTTATGTCATTTCATGTGTCACTTGTAAATTCACAGCCTATTTCCATGATTTCATCATTGTTATTCTGTATTTTTCAAAAATGGGAAAAAAATGTAAAATATCAAATAAAAATCTGCGATTGTAGTTTTCTTTTTAACAGTCTGGAGTCTGGAGATCGTTTGACATCGAAATTGAAATCATGATCAAATTTCAGTTATTTACACAGCCCACTAATTCTGATTGGATAAATAAACAACGGCTTTGTTTATTTATCTTTCCTTTATCGGCTGCTGTGAAGATCTAAGCTGAGTTTTTTGCAGATTCCCTCTGAGGTGATGTCTCAGACCCTCCTCTTCCTCGTGCAGTGATGCAGACTGACTGTCTCAGCTCTTACATAATCAGCTCCAGCTGCAGTTTGATGCTTTCGCCAGCAGGGGGCGGTGCATACAGACGGCTGGAGAAAACATTATGTAACGTCTCCTCCCTCTGTCTCTCTCTTCCTTTCATCCACTCGTCTGTTGTTCAGCAGCACTTCAGTCTTTATTTCTCTGGTTGGGACAGCTGTAACTCTGAAAAGTGATGTAGAAAGCTGTAAAACGTTCATGCCTCTGCTCTCTGTCTGACTCCAGCCACGAGACGTCTGTCCCACCTTCACTGCTCAGAGAACACGCTCCTCCTCCTCACTGCCGGGCTGAGCGACACCTGAGGACAGGTCCCAGGTCTCAGGTCTCAGGTCTCAGGTACCAGGTCTCAGGTCTCAGGTCTCAGGTACCAGGTCTCAGGTCTCAGGTCTCAGGTCCCAGATCCAAGGTTTCAGGTCCCAGGTCCCAGGTCTCAGGTCTCAGGTCTCAGGTCCCAGATCCAAGGTTTCAGGTCCCAGGTCTCAGGTCTCAGGTCTCAGGTCCCAGATCCAAGGTTTCAGGTCCCAGGTCCCAGGTCTCAGGTCTCAGGTCCCAGATCAAAGGTTTCAGGTCCCAGGTCCCAGGTCCCAGGTCCCAGGTCTCAGGTCTCAGGTCCCAGGTCCCAGGTTTCAGGTCCCAGGTCCCAGGTCTCAGGTCTCAGGTCCCAGGTCCCAGGTTTCAGGTCCCAGGTCCCAGGTCTCAGGTCCCAGATCCAAGGTTTCAGGTCCAAGATCCCAGGTCCCAGTTCTCAGGTCCAAGGTCTCAGGTCCCAGGTCCCAGATCCAAGGTTTCAGGTCCAAGTCCCAGGTCCCAGTTCTCAGGTCCAAGGTCTCAGGTTCCAGGTCCCAGATCCAAGGTTTCAGGTCCCAGTCCCAGGTCTCAGGTCTCAGGTCTCAGGTCCCAGGTCCAAGGGTCTCAGGTCTCAGGTCCCAGATCCAAGGTTTCAGGTCCAAGGTCTCAGGTCCAAGGTCTCAGGTCCCAGGTCCCAGATCCAAGGTTTCAGGTCCAAGATCCCAGGTCCCAGTTCTCAGGTCCAAGGTCTCAGGTCCCAGGTCCCAGATCCAAGGTTTCAGGTCCCAGATCCCAGGTCTCAGGTCTCAGGTCTCAGGTCCCAGGTCCCAGGTCTCAGGTCTCAGGTCCCAGGTCTCAGGTCCCGGGTCCCAGGTCTCAGGTCTCAGGTCCCAGATCCATGGTTTCAGGTCCCAGGTCTCAGGTCTCAGGTCCCAGATCCAAGGTTTCAGGTCCCAGGTCCCAGGTCCCAGGTCTCAGGTCTCAGGTCCCAGGTCTCAGGTCTCAGGTATCAGCTCCCAGGTCCCAGGTCTCAGGTCCCAGGTCTCAGGTCCCAGGTCCCAGGTCCCAGGTCTCAGGTCTCAGGTCTCAGGTCCCAGGTCCCAGGTCTCAGGTATCAGCTCCCAGGTCCCAGGTCTCAGGTCCCAGGTCTCAGGTCTCAGGTCCCAGGTCCCAGGTCTCAGGTCCCAGGTCTCAGGTCCCAGGTCCCAGGTCTCAGGTCTCAGGTCCCAGGTCCCAGGTTTCAGGTCCCAGGTCCCAGGTCTCAGGTCTCAGGTCCCAGGTCCCAGGTTTCAGGTCCCAGGTCCCAGGTCTCAGGTCCCAGATCCAAGGTTTCAGGTCCAAGATCCCAGGTCCCAGTTCTCAGGTCCAAGGTCTCAGGTCCCAGGTCCCAGATCCAAGGTTTCAGGTCCAAGTCCCAGGTCCCAGTTCTCAGGTCCAAGGTCTCAGGTCCCAGGTCCCAGATCCAAGGTTTCAGGTCCCAGATCCCAGGTCTCAGGTCTCAGGTCTCAGGTCCCAGGTCCAAGGGTCTCAGGTCTCAGGTCCCAGATCCAGGTTTCAGGTCCAAGTCCCAGGTCCCAGTTCTAGGTCCAAGGTCTAGGTCCCAGGTCCCAGATCCAAGGTTTCAGGTCCAAGATCCCAGGTCCCAGTTCTCAGGTCCAAGGTCTCAGGTCCCAGGTCCCAGATCCAAGGTTTCAGGTCCCAGATCCCAGGTCTCAGGTCTCAGGTCTCAGGTCCCAGGTCCCAGGTCTCAGGTCTCAGGTCTCAGGTCCCAGGTCCCAGGTCTCAGGTATCAGCTCCCAGGTCCCAGGTCTCAGGTCCCAGGTCTCAGGTCTCAGGTCCCAGGTCCCAGGTCTCAGGTATCAGCTCCCAGGTCCCAGGTCTCAGGTCCCAGGTCTCAGGTCCCAGGTCCCAGGTCTCAGGTCCCAGGTCTCAGGTCCCAGGTCCCAGGTCCCAGGTCTCAGGTCTCAGGTCCCAGGTCCCAGGTCTCAGGTCTCAGGTCTCAGGTCCCAGGTCCCAGGTCCCAGGTCCCAGGTCTCAGGTATCAGCTCCCAGGTCCCAGGTCTCAGGTCCCAGGTCTCAGGTCTCAGGTCCCAGGTCCCAGGTCTCAGGTCTCAGGTCCCAGATCCATGGTTTCAGGTCCCAGGTCTCAGGTCTCAGGTCCCAGATCAAAGGTTTCAGGTCCCAGGTCCCAGGTCCCAGGTCTCAGGTCCCAGATCCAAGGTTTCAGGTCCAAGATCCCAGGTCCCAGTTCTCAGGTCCAAGGTCTCAGGTTCCAGGTCCCAGATCCAAGGTTTCAGGTCCCAGATCCCAGGTCTCAGGTCTCAGGTCTCAGGTCTCAGGTCCAAAGGTCTCAGGTCTCAGGTCCCAGGTCCCAGGTCTCAGGTCTAAGGTCCCAGGTCTCAGGTCCCGGGTCCCAGGTCTCAGGTCTCAGGTCCCAGATCCATGGTTTCAGGTCCCAGGTCTCAGGTCTCAGGTCCCAGATCCAAGGTTTCAGGTCCCAGGTCCCAGGTCCCAGGTCTCAGGTCTCAGGTCCCAGGTCTCAGGTCTCAGGTATCAGCTCCCAGGTCCCAGGTCTCAGGTCCCAGGTCTCAGGTCCCAGGTCCCAGGTCCCAGGTCTCAGGTCTCAGGTCTCAGGTCCCAGGTCCCAGGTCTCAGGTATCAGCTCCCAGGTCCCAGGTCTCAGGTCCCAGGTCTCAGGTCTCAGGTCCCAGGTCCCAGGTCTCAGGTCCCAGGTCTCAGGTCCCAGGTCTCAGGTCCCAGGTCCCAGGTTTCAGGTCCCAGGTCCCAGGTCTCAGGTCTCAGGTCCCAGGTCCCAGGTTTCAGGTCCCAGGTCCCAGGTCTCAGGTCCCAGATCCAAGGTTTCAGGTCCAAGATCCCAGGTCCCAGTTCTCAGGTCCAAGGTCTCAGGTCCCAGGTCCCAGATCCAAGGTTTCAGGTCCAAGATCCCAGGTCCCAGTTCTCAGGTCCAAGGTCTCAGGTTCCAGGTCCCAGATCCAAGGTTTCAGGTCCCAGATCCCAGGTCTCAGGTCTCAGGTCTCAGGTCCCAGGTCCAAGGGTCTCAGGTCTCAGGTCCCAGATCCAAGGTTTCAGGTCCAAGGTCTCAGGTCCAAGGTCTCAGGTCCCAGGTCCCAGATCCAAGGTTTCAGGTCCAAGATCCCAGGTCCCAGTTCTCAGGTCCAAGGTCTCAGGTCCCAGGTCCCAGATCCAAGGTTTCAGGTCCCAGATCCCAGGTCTCAGGTCTCAGGTCTCAGGTCCCAGGTCCCAGGTCTCAGGTCTCAGGTCTCAGGTCCCAGGTCCCAGGTCCCAGGTCTCAGGTATCAGCTCCCAGGTCCCAGGTCTCAGGTCCCAGGTCTCAGGTCCAAGGTCCCAGGTCCCAGGTCTCAGGTCCCAGGTCCCAGGTCTCAGGTCTCAGGTCTCAGGTCCCAGGTCCCAGGTCTCAGGTCTCAGGTCCCAGGTCTCAGGTCCCAGGTCCCAGGTCTCAGGTCCCAGGTCCCAGGTCTCAGGTCTCAGGTCCCAGGTCTCAGGTCCCAGGTCTCAGGTCCCAGGTCCCAGGTCTCAGGTCTCAGGTCTCAGGTCCCAGGTCCCAGGTCTCAGGTATCAGCTCCCAGGTCCCAGGTCTCAGGTCTCAGGTCCCAGATCCCAGGTCTCAGGTCTCAGGTCCCAGGTCCCAGGTCTCAGGTATCAGCTCCCAGGTCCCAGGTCTCAGGTCCCAGGTCTCAGGTCCCAGGTCCCAGGTCTCAGGTCCCAGGTCTCAGGTCCCAGGTCCCAGGTCCCAGGTCTCAGGTCTCAGGTCCCAGGTCCCAGGTCTCAGGTCTCAGGTCTCAGGTCCCAGGTCCCAGGTCCCAGGTCTCAGGTATCAGCTCCCAGGTCCCAGGTCTCAGGTCCCAGGTCTCAGGTCCAAGGTCCCAGGTCCCAGGTCTCAGATCCCAGGTCCCAGGTCCCAGGTCTCAGGTCTCAGGTCCCAGGTCTCAGGTCCCAGGTCCCAGGTCTCAGGTATCACCTCCCAGCTCCCAGGTCTCAGGTCCCAGGTCTCAGGTCTCAGGTCCCAGGTCCCAGGTCTCAGGTCCCAGGTCCCAGGTCCCAGGTCTCAGGTCCCAGGTCCCAGGTCTCAGGTCCCAGGTCCCAGGTCCCAGGTCTCAGGTCCCAGGTCCCAGGTCTCAGGTCCCAGGTCCCAGGTCTCAGGTCTCAGGTCTCAGGTCCCAGGTCTCAGGTCTCAGGTCCCAGGTCTCAGGTCCCAGGTCCCAGGTCTCAGGTCCCAGGTCCCAGGTCTCAGGTCTCAGGTCCCAGGTCCCAGGTCCCAGGTCTCAGGTCCCAGGTCCCAGGTCTCAGGTCTCAGGTCTCAGGTCCCAGGTCCCAGGTCTCAGGTCTCAGGTCCCAGGTCTCAGGTCCCAGGTCTCAGGTCCCAGGTCCCAGGTCCCAGGTCCCAGGTCTCAGGTCCCAGGTCTCAGGTCCCAGGTCCCAGGTCTCAGGTCTCAGGTCCCAGGTCCCAGGTCCCAGGTCCCAGGTCCCAGGTCTCAGGTCCCAGGTCTCAGGTCTCAGGTCTCAGGTCCCAGATCCAAGGTTTCAGGTCCCAGGTCCCAGGTCTCAGGTCCCAGGTCTCAGGTCTCAGGTCCCAGGTTTCAGGTCTCAGGTCCCAGGTCTCAGGTCCCAGGTCTCAGGTCCCAGGTCCCAGGTCTCAGGTCCCAGGTCCCAGGTCTCAGGTTTCAGGTCTCAGGTCTCAGGTCCCAGGTCCCAGGTCTCAGGTCTCAGGTCCCAGGTCTCAGGTCTCAGGTCCCAGGTCCCAGATCCAAGGTTTCAGGTCCCAGGTCCCAGGTCTCAGGTCTCAGATCTCAGGTCCCAGGTCCCATGTCCCAGGTTTCAGGTCTCAGGTCTCAGGTCCCTGGTCTCAGGTCTCAGGTCCCAGGTCCCAGGTTTCAGGTCTCAGGTCTCAGGTCCCAGGTCTCAGGTCTCAGGTCCCAGGTCTCAGGTCTCAGGTCTCAGGTCCCAGGTTTCAGGTCTCAGGTTTCAGGTCCCAGGTCCCAGGTCTCAAGTCCCAGGTCTCAGGTCCCAGGTCTCAGGTCCCAGGTCCCAGGTCTCAGGTCCCAGGTCTCAGGTCTCAGGTCCCAGGTCTCAGGTCTCAAGTCCCAGGTCTCAGGTCCCAGGTCTCAGGTCCCAGGTCTCAGGTCTCAGGTCCCAGGTCTCACGTCTCAGGTCCCAGGTCCCAGGTCCCAGGTGTCAGATCTCAGGTCCCAGGTCCCAGGTGTCAGGTCCCAGGTCTCAGGTCCCAGGTCTCAGGTCCCAGGTTTCAGGTCTCAGGTCTCAGGTCTCAGGTCCCAAGTCCCAGGTCTCAGGTCTCAGGTCTCAGGTCCCAGGTCCCAGGTCTCAGGTCTCAGGTCCCAGGTCTCAGGTCTCAGGTCCCAGGTCTCAGGTCCTAAGTCCCAGGTCTCAGGTCTCAGGTCCCAGGTCCCAGGTCTCAGGTCCCAGGTCTCAGGTCCCGGGTCCCAGGTCCAGGTCCCAGGTCTCAGGTCCCAGGTCTCAGGTCTCAGGTCTCTGGTCCCAGGTCCCAGATCCAAGGTTTCAGGTCCCAGGTCCCAGGTCTCAGGTCCCAGGTCTCAGGTCTCAGGTCCCAGGTCCCAGATCCAAGGTTTCAGGTCCCAGGTCCCAGGTCTCAGGTCTCAGGTCTTAGGTCCCAGGTCTCAGGTCCCAGGTTTCAGGTCCAAGGTCTCAGGTCCCAGGTCTCAGGTCCAAGGTCTCAGGTCCCAGGTCTCAGGTCTCAGGTCCCAGGTCCCAGGTCCCAGGTCTCAGGTCTCAGGTCCCAGGTTTTAGGTCCCAGGTCTCAGGTCTCAGGTCTCAGGTCCCAGGTCCCAGGTCTCAGGTCCCAGGTCTCAGGTCCAAGGTCTCAGGTCTCAGGTCTCAGGTCTCAGGTCCCAGATCCAAGGTTTCAGGTCCCAGGTCCCAGGTCTCAGGTCCCAGGTCCGAGGTCTCATGTCCCAGGTCCCAGGTCTCAGGTCCCAGGTCCCAGGTCTCAGGTCCCAGGTCTCAGGTCTCAGGTCTCAGGTCTCAGGTCCCAGGTCTCAGGTCTCAGGTCCCAGGTCCCAGGTCTCAGGTTTCAGGTCCCAGGTCCCAGGTCTCAGGTGTCAGGTCTCAGGTCTCAGGTCCCAGGTCTCAGGTCCCAGGTCTCAGGTCTCAGGTCTCAGGTCCCAGGTCCCAGGTCTCAGGTCTCAGGTCCCAGGTCTCAGGTTTCAGGTCTCAGGTCCCCGGTCCCAGGTCTCAGGTCTCAGGTCTCAGGTCCCAGGTCCCAGGTCCCAGGTCTCAGGTCTCAGGTCCCAGGTCTCAGGTCTCAGGTCCCAGGTCTCAGGTCTCAGGTCTCAGGTCCCCGGTCCCAGGTCTCAGGTCTCAGGTCTCAGGTCTCAGGTCCCAGGTCCCAGGTCCCAGGTCCCAGGTCTCAGGTCCCCGGTCCCAGGTCTCAGGTCTCAGGTCTCAGGTCTCAGGTCCCAGGTCCCAGGTCCCAGGTCTCAGGTCTCAGGTTTCATGTCCCAGGTCTCAGGTCCCAGGTCTCAGGTCTCAGGGACTGGTGCTGCTTTGAAGACGTGGAAACCTGAAACTGTTCCAGAAAATCAACCTGCACAAACAGCTTTTTAATGGTGTTAAAATTAGCGATACACGATAATATCGGCCCCCTACTGGTATCAGTCTATATCAGCCTGCTGTTTCTAAAGTCTTAAAAAAAAAAACTTCCTTTTCAAAAAATTCCCTTTTACAGACTTAAAAACTTCTAAAGACAAGGGGTGGGAAAAAATAATCATACACTGAAATATCGCGATATTTTCATATCCTGATATCATGTTGACATTTAAAAATGCAGTATCTGTCTATTTTATTAACGAAATCTCGCAATATTTCATGGTTTCTTTATGAAATCTCGTGACTATTCACAAAAGTTTTGCGATATTTCTTTATGCTGATATCATATTGACATTTAAAACGCGGTATCGATCTATTTCAGTAACGGAATCTTGCAATATTTCATCATTGTTATGAAATCTCCAGAGAATTCATGAAATATTGTGAGATTTTGTATGCAAGTAAAATAGATAGATACCACCATTTTAAATATCAATTTGATGAAATTAATGAAATGAAAAATACTTTATTTCATCCCAGAAGGGAAATACAGTATTGTAAAAGCTCACTTTTTTTTTTTTTTTTTTTTAATAAACAAAAAGTGAGTCAGTCTTGTTCTTCAGGGTGATGCTGCTGGCAGGAATGAATTCCTGTATCTCTCCGTCCTACAGTGAACCTGACGCAGCCTCCCACTGAACACACTCTGTTGATTCTTCACCGTGTTGTGGAGAGGATGGGAAGTGTCCTCCATCATCTTCATCAGATTGTGCAGCATTCTTTTCTGAACGATCAGCTCCAGCGGCTCCAGAGTTCTCCCCAGCACAGAACCAGCTTTGTTGATCAGCTTGTTTAGTTTCTTCATGTCTCTGATTCTGATGCTGCTTCCCCAGCAGATGCTGCAAAGCTAATTGCACTTTCCACAACAGACTTGTAGAAGATCTGCAACATGTTGGTGCAGACGTTGAATGATCTCAGCTTCCTGAAGAAGTAGAGTCTGCTCTGACCTTTCTTGTAGATGTAGTCAGTGTTGCATTTCCAGTCGAGTCTGTTGTCCAGCTGAACTCCAGGTATTTGTAGTTCTCCACCACCTCCACCTCCTCTTCCAGGATGTAGACAGGACTATGCTGCTTATTCTTGCTCCTCCTGAAGTCAACAATCATCTCTTTAGTCTTGCTGGTATCTAAGATGAGCTGATTGTTACCATTTCACAAACTGACTGACCAGTTCCCTGTACTCGGCTTATTGTCCATCACTGATACACCCCACAACTGCAGAGTCATCAGAGTATTTCTGCAGATGACAGGATCAGAGTTGTACTGGAAGTCTGAGGTGTACAGTGTAAAGAGGAATGGTGAGAGTACAGTTCCTTGTGGTGCTCCAGTGCTGCTGACCACCATCTCAGACACACAACCTTTCAGTCTCACAAACTGTGGTCTGTTTGTTAGGTAGTCATAAGTAAGTAAGTTAGTAAGTTTTATTTCTATAGCGCCTTTCACAGACAAGGGGACGTCACAAGGTGCTGCACAGAGGGAACAATTAAAATACAAGAAAAAAAAAATACAGCAAATATAAAATACAAAAAACAATACAAGCAACGAGAAAATTTGAATAAAAATCAGCATGGAGGTCATAAAACAGCCTTTTCGCTACTGAAGTTAGAACGCTTTGAGAAACAGGTAGGTTTTCAGTTTGCTCTTAAAGACATCAATGGAGTCCAACAAGCGTAGAGACAACGGGAGATCGTTCCAGAGCTTCGGTGCAACGGCCTGGAAGGAACGATCCCCTCGTGTCTTGAAGCGAGTACGAGGGACCATGAGCAGATGCTGGTCCAGTGACCTTAGCCTCCGAGAGGGAGCATAGGGGCATAAAAGGTCCCTGATGTAAGAGGGAGCCTGACCCTGCAGAGCTCTGAAAGTCAGTGCCAAAATTTTAAAGCGAAAGCGAAAAGAAACCGGAAGCCAGTGGAGCGACTTTAAAACTGGAGTAATATGAGCCCTCCTGTTGGTACGAGACAGCAGTCTCGCTGCAGAGTTTTGCACCTGCTGCAGACGAGATAGGTCCTTTTTGTTTAGACAAGAAAATAAACTGTTGCAATAGTCTAAACGAGACGAAACAAAAGCGTGAATAATCAACTCGAGGTCATCTTTTGAGACAACTGTTCTCAGTTTGGAGATGTTCCTTAACTGGAAGAAACAGTTCCTCGTAAGCTGCTTAGAGTGGTGTTCTAGTGACATATCTTTATCAAAGAAAACACCAAGATTTCTGAGGCTTGTTTTGGATGAAGCACTCAGATCACCCAAATAGTGGTTGATACCAGGAATGGCATCATCAGGGCCAAACACCAGCACCTCTGTTTTATCTGAGTTTAACTGCAGGGAGTTTGCAGCGAGCCATTGTTTGATTTGCACAAGACAGCTCATTAAGGAGTTCAATTTGTGAATCTGAGACCTTAAATGAGCAGTACAGCTGGATATCATCTGCAAATAGATGGTATGAAACATCAACAAACTCCCTGATTATGTTTCCTAGGGGAAGGACATACAAAAGGAACAGAATTGGGCCTAAAACAGAACCCTGAGGTACTCCACACAGCAATTCTGCAGAATCAGACACAAACTCATTTACTGAAACACTAAAACTCCTACCAGACAAAAAGGAAGCAAACCAGGACAGAACAGGTCCTGACATTCCAATCCAGGTGGTTGTGGAGGATCCACCTGGAAGTTATGGAGCTTCTCACATAGCAAAGCAGGCTGAATAGTATTAAATTCACTTGAAAATCAAAGAACATGACCCTCAAAGTGCTGCCTGACTGGTCCAGATGAGAGTGGGCTCTCTGAAGCAGGAAGATGATGGCGTCTTCAACCCCAAGCCCATTACGATATGTGAACTGTAATGGGTCCTGAAAGGTGTTGACTTGCTTGTTGAGGTGAGCCAGTAAGAGTCTCTCCAGGACTTTCATGATGTGAGATGTCAGAGCAACTGGTCTGTGGTCATTTGGTTCTGGTTCTGGTTCTGGTTCTGGTCTGTAGTCATCTGGTTCTGGTCCTGGTTCTGGTTCTGGTCTGTAGTCATCTGATTCTGGTCCTGGTTCTGGTCTGTAGTCATCTGGTTCTGGTCCTGGTCCTGGTTCTGGTCTGTAGTCATCTGGTTCTGGTCCTGGTTCTGGTCTGTAGTCATCTGGTTCTGGTTCTGGTTCTGGTCTTGGTTCTGGTCCTGGTCCTGGTTCTGGTTCTGGTCTGTAGTCATTTGGTTCAGCTGGTTGTGGTTTTTAGGGACTGGAACAAGACAGGATGTTTTTCCACAGCACAGGAACTCTGTTCTGTCTCAGGCTGGTGTTAAAAGGTGCTGGAGAACCGGACATAGTTGTTCTGAGCAGGTCTGGAGAACTCTGGGACTGACACCATCTGGACCTGCAGCCTTGTTCCGGTTCAGTTTCTCTAGTTGTTTCTTGACCTGGTCACAGGAGACAGTCAGGCTGGAGGTGGAGACAGAGGAGGTCTCAGGATGTCCTGATGTGGAGACAGAGGAGATCTCAGGATGTCCTGATGTGGGGGGAGAGGAGGTCTCAGGACGTCCTGATGTGGAGACAGAGGAGGTCTCAGGACATCCTGATGTGGAGACAGAGGAGGTCTCAGGATGTCCTGATGTGGAGACAGAGGAGGTCTCAGGACGTCCTGATGTGGAGGGAGAAGAGGTCTCAGGATGTCCTGATGTGGAGGGAGAGGAGGCTGTGTTCAGGTCCATGACTGAGGTGCAGGGTGACAGAGTGGAGGTGGGACAGGAAAGCTGTGGGCTCATGGAGGGTGTGTGGTGTGTTGGGTTGTCGGCAGGGGGGAACTGAACCTATTGAAGAACATGTTCAGTTCGTTAGCTCTGTCCAGACCTCCATCAGTCTGGTCCCCCTTTAACTTGAAGCCAGTGATCTTCTTCATTCCCGACCACACATCTCTCACGTTGTTCTGCTGGAGCTGCTCTCCAACTTCTTCCTGTAGTCCTCCTTGCACTTCTTAGTCTGTGTTTTCAGTTGTTTTTGTGTGGTCTTCAGTAACTCCCTGTCTCCATCCCTGAAAGCTTTCTTTTTGATGTTCAGCAGCTTTTTCAGGTCACTGGTGATCCAGGGTTTGTTATTGGGGAAGCACCTCACTGTTCTTGTTGGAACGATGTTGTCCACACAGAAGTTTATGTAATCTGTCACACACTCAGTCATGGTATTGATGTTGTCTCCATGAGGTTCACAGAGGACATTCCAGTCTGTGGCCTCAAAGCACCCTCTCAGAGCATCTTCAGCCTCAGTAGACCAGGTTTTAATCGTCCTCCTAATGACTGGTTGCTGCTGAACGATGGGCTTGTAGGTGGAGGTGAGAAGAACCAGATTATGATCTGATCTTCCTAAAGGAGGCAGGGCAGAGGAGCTGTATGCATTCTTAGTATTTGCATAAAATAAGTCCAACATCTTATTTTCTCTGGTGGAGCAGCTGACAAACTGCTGGAAAGTTGGTAACGTAGCAGAGAGGGAGACGTTGTTGAAGTCTCCAGAGATCGCCATGAATGAGTTTGGATGCTGTGTTTGTAGTTTAGCCACGACGGAGCTGATGACATCACAGGCTGTCTCTGGTGCGGTACCTGGTATTATATAAACAGCTACCAGAATAACACAGGCAAACTCTCTGGGTAAATAATATGGACGGAAACTCACAGCTAACAGTTCAATGTCTCTTGTGCAGATCTTCTCCTTGACAGTGACGTGTCCTGGATGGCACCAACGCTGATTGACCAGCACTGCAATTCCGCCTCCCTTTAGCTTCCCGCTGAGCTGTTTATTTCGGTCCGCACGGACCGTCTTGAAGCCGTGTACAGACGCATTACAGTCCGGGATGTGTTCATGCAGCCATGTCTCGGTGAAACACATGATACTGCATTCTCTGTACTCTTTCTGAGACCTTGTTAGCACTTCGAGCTCGTCCATCTTGTTAGCTAGCGATCTCACGTTACCCATCACAACAGTTGGAAGAAACGGTTTAAATGTCCACCGTTTTTCTCTGCCTTACCCCTGCCCTGCATCCTCTTGTCTTTCTCTTTAACTCCACTGGGATTTGACGTGTTATTTCGCTGACAATCTTGATTTGGGAGAGTTTTAACAGTTGTTCCCGGTGGTAAACAATTTTTCCGTTGCTATGGATACACATCATAACAAGTAGTGAAAAAAGCTATTGATATCGATATATATATATTATTATATAATATTATTATTATATAATATATATATATTATAGATATATATATATTGATATCGGCATATGAAAATATGGTGATATTTCAGTGTATCAATATTCTTTCCCACCCCTGTTTTTCAAAGTGTCAGAAACGGAAAACAAAACTGCTATTTGAAATGACTGCTTATTTTTTTCAGCTTTAATATCGGAATAGATGTCGGTTATCGGCCATACAAGTTTCAGAATATCGGCATATTGGATATCAGCCAAAATTCCAATATTGTGCATCCCTAGTTACAATAAAAGATTGTTGGATGATTTGGAGTAAGGACAAACAGATACATCAGCTGGCCAATATTTATGTTTTTTGCTGGTATCAGCATCAGCTGATATATCACGCCCATTCGGCATGATTTAAACACTTTTTCTAAATAAATATTTATTACAAGTTTTACGGCTTGTTATTTTAAACAAGTGCACTTTTTCTTTTGTTACATCGTGATTTAAAGTGATTCTTGTTTATATTAAAAGAGTTGTAAAATGACGTTTCATTGCATCCTCCATAATATTACTGTCATTTGGAAGTCAAATGCAGTATCGCCCCCAAATATCGTCAGGTAGTATCGGCTGAGGCTGATGAGAAAATATCGGTATCGGCCCTAAAAAAATCTGTATCAGTCAATCCCTAATTTGGAGGCAGTAACATCTCTTGTCATTTTTTCCTTATTATAATCAGTTTTAAAACTGATCTTTTAATGATATTTCATTTAGCTTTTTCCATAAACAAAGTGAACACATTACAAACAAACAAAAACAGAAATCATAGTCGCAGAAATTCCTGATATTCAGAGAAGTGCTCAGCCTGTTACAGAAGTGCAACAACGAGCCATTTCAGGAGAAATAAGCGGAAAAAAGACGATACAATAAAGAATAAATACGAAGCTCTGGAATCTGTACAAACTTTCAGCAAACAAAGTGTGAGTGATGAAGAAATAACTGATCCCAGGTACGTGGAAATCTCACCACAAGGCCCACAGATGTCATTATGCAAATTATTAGTGCTGCAGTGGACCGGTCCCTTTAAAACGATGTTTGTTTTACCAGCACCTTTAAAGAGGGGGGGTTTTTCAAATGTAAAACTGGTGTTTTACATTTGAATCTAGATATTCCACTCGGTTTAAACCATCCTGTAATGTGGGAGGTGTGTTATCAACCCATGTCAGGGGTCGATTTCTGCGGGCAGCAAATGTGAGAATACAAACAGCCTTCTGTGATGAGAGCCTCTGATGCGAGGGCGGGGGGGCAGAGCCCGCGGATCCGGGTCAGCGTGGAAAAACACATTGGCCCTCATTTATCAAACGATCGTACGACGAGAATCTGTGCGTACGACCATTTCCACGCAAGACTCTGCATTTATCAATTTGAACGTGATCGTAGGATACGATCAAATCTCACGAAAGCTCTGAGTTCGTGTACGCAAGTTTGAGTCAGTGAGGGTTTGCAGCAGCGCAGCAGAACATGAAAATATTTATTAACCAAACCGCAAACTGTCATTTAAACAGAAGTATTCACATATCAGCACGAAGAATGAACCCATTTGCAAAGAAAAAGGAAAAAGGGAAGAATGTATTCCCAAAATTACAAAAATACCTGTGACTGAATTTAAGTTTAAGTTTAAGTTTATTTGTTTATATAGCCCTTTACAGTACCCATTGGATACACAAAGTGCTTTACAGCAGGGGTAACAGAAAAAGAGACAATGTAAAACATCATAAAAATGCAAAGTTAAATACTGGGAAAAATTAAGAACAAAGAAGATCAAGAGCTATGAAAACAACCAACAGAGAATCAGAACAGGCTACTCGGGGGAGCGCAGGGTGTACCTAAAAGAGAGTAAAATCTTTAGTAAATAAACTAGTTAGAATTAAAATTATTAAAAGCTAGACGAAAAAAATAGGTCTTTAGCCTCGATTTAAAAGATCCCAGCTCAGTCGTGAGACGAATGTCGGGAGGCAGCGAGTTCCAATTTAATTCCTCCTTTTATCTCAACAAATTATTAAAATTATTAACATATAGTTCTAGGAGACAAGTGCTTTTCACTCTTCGTGCATCTCCTCCCCCCGCTGGTAAAACTGCCACATAGGAGGAGGTAGGCATCAGTACGCACACACGCGCAGGTGCAGGTGGGGGCTGCTTGGGGCTGCGAGAAGGCAGGTGGGTGTCGGACTCGGACCCGGCGGGATGAAACGCTGCTTTAGACTCTGAGAAAATCTACAATACACTCCTGTCCTGTGCAGTGCTGCACATCGCTCGGACCGCTGGAGAGATTTGATACGCCGGAAAAGATGCGCCCGGAGCCGCCCTGCAGCCCCCACTGGGCTATACGGAGGAGACCAGAGCCGCCCTGCAGCCCCCACTGGGCTATACGGAGGAGACCTGCAGCCCCCACTGGGCTATACGGAGGAGACCAGAGCCGCCCTGCAGCCCCCACTGGGCTATACGGAGGAGACCTGCAGCCCCCACTGGGCTATGGAGGAGACCGGAGCCGCCCTGCAGCCCCCACTGGGCTATGGAGGAGACCGGAGCTGATTCATTTCTAATAAGTAATCAATACTTTAAAGTTGCATAAGTGCTCCGTCAGTAGACTGTCCCTTAGCTTAGCGTCTGTTAGCTTTGCAAATGCAAGTTATCTTTTTTCCGTCCCTGTCTGGCTCAGGCTCGGATCTGACCGGCATCCACCTGTCACCTGTCAGAGCGCGGTGACGGTGAAACGTCTTTTGGTGGTAAGTTTCATATTGGACCACTTTTTCTTGACCCATTGACTACAGAATTGTGACGTTGCTATCGGATGTGGGCTATTATTAAATTTCATAACTAATAAAACGAATAAACCATATCAGCCAGGCCTAGAATGAGACTTTTATTAATATCTCAGCCGGTCGTTCATCACCGGTCAGGCTGACTCAAACTCACTGACTCAAACTTGCGTACACGAACTCAGAGCTGTCGTGAGTGTCATGGTTGGCTCCACCTTGCCCCTTTGGCGTCCTCTGCTGTCCTGTTTTCCCTCTTTTTCCACAGCTGTGTCTGACTCAACAAATGCTGCACAGCTGCTGCTCATCATTCCATCAACCTGTCCAGTTTAAAGCCTGGTTTCTGCAGTCATTCATCGCCAGTCTGATGACGACTCTTTCAGTGGTATTGAGCCCATTTCTGTTTGTGAGTATGCTCTCTTTTGCCAGAACTGTCAACATCTTTTGGTCTTCTGTTTTTAAGATCCTGTTGCCTGAACCAAACAAACTGAAGAACCCCCAATCAGACTGGCCAACAAATGGACTGACCCAGCTGAAATCTCTACAGCCATGTTGGGAGCCATCCGCTCCCAAGGACAACGCCTCGGACAGCACGAGCAACTACTGCAAAGTTTTGCTCCGGATCGAGATACACTGGCCTCACAGATAACACAACTGGCTGCGCAGGTTTCTCAGCTTGTTAATCCATCTTCCCCTGCAGCTGGAGCTGCGGGCCCATCCTCTGTTCCTATGCAGTTGCTGTCAACTTCCACAACCCCATCTAGAGACCCCTACATTCCTGATCCTGAGCCTTTCACAGGAGATCTGGGCCGCTGTCGTGGCTTTTTGCTCCAATGCCAGAATGTCTTCATTCAGAAACCACCTACCTTCAACACAGAAGTCAAAGATTATTTATACTGTGGGGTTGTTGCGTGGCAGGGCTTTAGACTGGGCACATGCAGAGGGTGCAAATGACAATCTCCTCTCTCAGACGTATCAGTCATTTGAAGCCAATTTAAAGCTAGTCTTTGATCACCCTGACCATGCTGGATCAGCTGCTGGACGTATCCTTGAGTTGTCTCGGGGCTCTAGGAGTGCTGCGGAATATGCAGTTGAGTTTCGCACTCTAGCCGCAGACTCAGGCTGGAATGATAAGGCACTAGTTGGAGCCTTCATGAGGGGGTTAAGTGACGCTTTAAAAGATGAGTTGGCTTGTAGAGATTCTCCTGCCGACTTGAACACTCTCATTTCTCTTGTCATCCGGATTGACAACAGGCTCCGTGAACGTCGCCGTGAGCGGGGGTCTCGACACAAGGCCCCTTCGGCACCAGCCTCTATCCGCCCTCGGCTCCCGGCTCTCGATCTTCCTACTCCATCTCAGTCACCTAAAGAACCTATGCAGCTCGGGAGAGCCCATCTTACTCCTGAGGAACGACAAAGGCGGATCAGGCTGGGGAAGTGTCTGTATTGCGGGGAGTCTGGCCACCTGATTGCGACCTGTCCCGTGCGGTCAAAAGACCAGGCTCACCAGTGACTTTGGGGACACTGGTGAGCCTGACTCCCTGCAATCCGTCACACCCCAGACCGCTCCTGGCTGGCACCATTCATACTCCACAACTGTCACTTTCACTCTCTGTTCTGGTTGATTCTGGGGCGGATGATAACCTGAAACTGTACTTTGGCTGAACAGTTGTCCCTTATGTTGACTCCCCTCAAAGTCCCTGTAGTGGCTACGGCTCTGGATGGCAGAGTAATTGCCAACATTACACACACCACAGAACCAGTTTCTTTGGTTTTGGCAGGCAATCATCATGAGAGTATTTCCTTTAAAGTCTGAGTCCCCTCAGACGCCACTGTTACTCGGCTATCCTTGGTTAAAACGGCATAACCCTCAAATGGACTGGACCAGCAACACAATCACTTGGAGTTCCTTTTGCCTTGCAAACTGTTTACGTTCCGCTATTCCTCCAGCTCAATCTGTCAAGCCTGAACCTGAGATTCCACCTGATCTCTCAACTGTCCCGTCATGTTACCACAACCTTGCTGATGTCTTCAATAAAAAAAGGGCATTGACCCTGCCACCCCACAGGCCATACGACTGTTCCATTGATCTCCTCCCAGGTGCTCCCCTGCCCAAAAGTCGACAATGGATCACCGCGAACATCCGGGAATTTTCGCCAAATTCGTCACATCCGGTTAGGTAACAGGTGAAAACATGGCTTCGTTGCATAGGGGAACCACTGAATTACCTGCTTCATTACTCGTCAATCTTCGTTTATTCTACTTTGGAAATACCGAGAAGTCCCGCTGTGTACGGCTGCCATAAACATATCTATCACACGGACAAGAGAATATGTTTTTCCAGCTCACAAAACAACAGAAAAAGTCCCGAACAACATGCTAAGTGGCTAGCTGCTATCAAGCCCATAAATGCTGACAGTTTACGCTGGAAACCATGGAAACATCTAACAATATGTTCCGATCACTTTGTGACTGATAAAAAGCATAATGTGGTCTCACTTTTTAAACCCTGTAGTTGTTTTTGTACAGATGATAGAAAACACCATTAAATCAGTGGATGTACAGAATCACAGCGCCGCCCGCTGTTCCCGTCTCCTCAGGACTGTTAACGATTACGTTCATCCAGATTACTGCCATCAATGTTCCCACATAAGAATAAAAGCATAAAAAGCGGCAGAAAGGCATTTGCAGCATTATAAACATGCACAGTCATAACCAGTTACATACAGATAAGACTGCCGGTAATTTATAGCTTTATCAATGAGAGTAAACTCCTGAGAAGTACATCAAATAAATACCACCATTTCTTAAAAATCCGGGGAAAATTTATATTCTATAAAAAATAAATGGCTTGAACACGGGGCTTACCTGATGAAACCAAATACATCATGAGATCGGGAAACTGATCATCAGGCTGTTATGTACAGGTAGGTTCGTCTAACCAGGCTGTAGCAGCAGAAGATGGGCATCACTTAGTCCAACAGATACTAGTTTAGCTTCGTATCTTCTTCTAGCGTCGGCAGTGAGACTTTCAGTATAACTGGACGTCATTTCTATATTATTTCAAAGACAGACCGGCGGAGAAAAAAATTAAAAAGGGTGCAAAAGCAGTTTTTGAGGCTCATAGTCCATCAGACGCCGTTCAAATACGAAGCATATTTTCACCGGGACAAGCTTCGCGGTCACATGAGTTCCGGGTTGTGACGTAGGCTCGCGGTGATCCATATAACCTAACACGTTCTGAGAGGGAGGCAATGGAGCAGTACATCAAAGAAGCATTAGCCAACGGTCACATTCGCCCTTCCACTTCACCCATTGCTGCTGGTTTTTTCTTTGTTGAGAAGAAAGATGGGACATCCAGACCCTGTATTGATTATAGGGGTCTCAATGCTATTACTTTACGAAACAAATATCCACTGCCTTTGCTCTCTTCAGCCACTACAAGGAGCCACCATCTTTTCTAAACTCGACCTTCGGAATGCCGTCAATCAGATCAGAGTCAAAGAGGGGGATGAGTGGAAGACTGGTTTCAACACTCATCTTGGACATTTTGAGTATCAAGTAATGCCTTTTGGCCTCACGAATGCTCCCGCTGTATTTCAAGCCATGATCAATGACATCCTACGTGATTATTTGTACAGATTTGTGTTTGTTTACCTTGACGATATTCTGATCTTCTCCAAGTCTCAGTCAGAACACATCCAGCATGTCCGTTTGGTCCTCCAACGCCTTCTCCAAAATCAGTTGTATGTAAAGATGGAAAAATGTGTCATGGTTGGCTCCACCTTGCCCCTTTGGCGTCCTCTGCTGTCCCGTTACCCTCTTTTTTTTTTTCTTTTTTTTTCCACAGCTGTCTGACTCAACAGAAACCCTGCACAGCTGCTGTTCATCATTCCATCAACCTGTCCAGTTTAAAGCCTGGTTTCTGCAGTCATTCATCGCCAGTCTGACGACTCTTTCAGTGGTATTGATCCCATTTCTGTTTGAGTATGCTCTCTTTTTTTGCCAGAACCGTCAACATCTTTTGATCTTCTGTTTTTAAGATCCTGTTGCCTGAACCAAACAAACTAAAGAACTCCCCTCCCCATAAATTTTGAACTTGTGACAAAGAATAAACTCGTCCTTTATTTGCAAGTCAGCTTTTGGAGTCCTCTTTTGCACAGAGTCATGACAGTGAGATTTGATCGTATCCTACGATCACGTTCAAATTGATAAATGCAGAGTCTTGCATGGAAATGGTCGTACGCACAGATTTTCGTTGTACAATTGTTTGATAAATGGGGGCCAGTGTCCGTAACTTCCCACTGCAACGGGACATTTTGAGCACATTTCTGTCAAACTCGGATTCATCCTGTCTCAGCTGGGGGGGGGGGGATCTGTAAGCGATACAGTGTCCAAATCTCTTTTGGCAGGTGACCGTTGGCCAACCCCACCCTGTAATGTGGGGTTACCGTAGTACTGGAACCAGACCACACACACCGCCACAGATCTATTTTAGTTTGCACAAATATTGATGAACAGAATATCAAACGCATCACAGGTGCGTCTGCGTCCACCTCCAAACACCTCCCACCATGAGGTGTGTTTCCGTCTCCCCCCACCCGCAGCATCAGGCTGACAGCCTCTAAAATGCAGCTGTTTGGACTTTTCCCTGTTCATTACTCGTATCCGCGCTCCTCGGTATCAACAAGTACTCAGATGTCAGTACTTGTCCTTTGTTGGTAAGAAAGTGGTATGGGGACATCCCTAAAACTATTCCACTTTTTCTAAACGTGACTCATTCAGCTTCACACGTGACGCACACACACGTGTGCGTGTGACAGGCGACAGAGAGCACGGCTGCAGCGGGAACAACAGTGGGGAGTTTTATAAAAGTTAATGATGAAGGTGCAGGCTGTGCGGCGAGGACGGTGCTTTTCTCAGACCCACGTCTTTTTCTAGGATGCAGCTCACCTAGAAAAAAAAGAAGCCAGACGTGCTTCATCCTCATCCTCATCCTCAGGATCAGACTGGTTCAAACATGTACAGTTGAATCCCAGAAGCTGCAGCCCGTCAGGTACAGAGTCGGGTAATGATGCATGAACTGGGGTGTCCTGATTCCAGCTCTGTCCTTCCTGCAGCCAATCAGCGCGCGCCTCATTTACATTATTTAAATGAACATTCATGTCAGTCAAAACCTCGTATGAACTATCACGAGAGAACGTGGAGGTATGAGCAAAGGGTCAGAGTATGAGCTTTGTTTGATTTTTTTTTTTTCTAACAAGTTTCTAGATATTATTTTAAGACATTGTAAGGAGAGTGGACAGATTTAAAGACCAGGTGATTACTCCTTTAACTATAATATTGTTAGCTGAGACATTCTTAATTCTTTTTTAAGTTTAGGGCAAATAACAGATTTAGCACGGGGCGACCTGCGTGGAGTGTTTCTAGATCAAACCAAGCTGATTCTGGGTCAGCGTTAGAGCAATCAGCTATTGAAGCTGTGCAGCAAGCTGATAGTTTCACATTAGGAAACACCAGACATCTGCAGCTGAACCAGATTTAGTCGTGGCTTCTTTCTGTTCCAAATAAATGAGGTAAAAACAGCTGTTAACCTTCTTACGTTTATTCAGTAAAATAGGGACCATTTGCAGATGAAAAAGGAGTCTTGGCAGGATAATCTGTTTGAGCAAGGAAATCCTCCCCAGCAGAGACGGTGGCACGGATATCCTCCTGTCTACATCACCCCTGCGTTTGACAAGCAGCGCAAAATTGGCCTTGTACAATGCTTCTAGTGATGGAGTGATTGAAATCCCCAGGCAAGTGAAACCTTTGTGTGACCATTAAAGGGACATTCTGTAACATTTGTATATCAGCAGCTTCCTCGTACTTTTCATGCTGCGTTCGCGTGAAACCGGGCAGACGGACGACAGCCGCTGCATGTAAAGGCATCAGCAGCCTCCATGTGCAGACGTGGTCCGTCAGTCACAGAGACTTCAGTCCACAGCTGATACGTTGTCATGGCGATGTCATATTGTTTTCCACGACTCATGTTTTACCGTCTTTCTCTCGGCTTCTGTGATTAAAATGACATCTGGTTTGTTACTGACGGCCGTCTGCCCGACTGCACATGAACGCAGCATCAGTGCCCTTACCAAAAAGTAATATATGCAAGTATGCTCTAAATATACTAATTTTAAACTTTAAATGAGACAGTATACGTTCAGTTTACTATTTATGTACTTATCAGAAATATACTTAACAAAGTTTACTTGGCATTTACTAATAAATATACTAGAAGTTTAACATATTTAGCCTATACTTATATTTAAACTTTTTAACAATATACTTTAATAGCAGTACATTCATAGTACATTTTCAAACATACTGGTTTCTTTGATACTATGAGTTTAAATATTACTGAACCATTTGGTAGAGTCAAATAAAACACCTTAATCTATTTCTGACATAAATTTGGTAATTTCTTTTTACTCAAGGTGGAGTAGAAGTATAATAAGGCAATTTTTAGTATATTTGAAAATGTATTTTTAAACTCTAAACAGTGGACTATAAATGTATTATCATTAAACTCATTGCAAACCTAAAAGGTTACTTTCTGTATACTTAAAAATCTACTACCTTCTTAAACTAAAAGGGCATTGAGAAGTTTACTGCTAGAACACTAACAGTATAGAAGAATAATTTTAATATACTTAAAAGTGTACTTTGTGAGTAAAAGTAAGCTTAAAGTTTTAGTAGAGTAAACGAAAAATATACCTAGAAGTATACTTTCAGTATACTTAACAGTGTACTCTCTAAAATTAAAAGTAAGCTTGAAGTTTTAGTACGAGTACACTCACAGTATGCCAGAAGATTACTTTAAGTATACTTAAAAATATACTTTTAAATACTTAAACTGGGCCAATTTAGTCCCAAGAAGTACACTTGTTGGTATAATGGTAGTACACTGATAGCAGTGTACTTGGTAAATAAAAGAACACTTGGGGGATGTATTTTAGTATACTTGAGTATACTTAATGACGTGTACTTAAGGAATACTTCTTTTTGGTAAAGGATGTGACAGTTGGTTCCTCGTCATTGCACCGCGGTGACTTTTAAAAGCATCACCTCGACCTGAGCCGACAGATCCGGTGAGTTTCTGTGGTTTCCTGCTGTCACGCTTCTACTGAACGTAAAAACATGGCGACACGACATGGTAGCCCCCACCGAGCCGACCCGTTCCATGTAGATATGAATGATACGAACGGCAAATTCAGAGCTGACAGGAGCACTTCGGTTTGTTGATAAGAGTGATTACTGATTAATGGAAAAACACTTTTGAACCAAATAATCCGTTTTTGTGATCAGATAACAGAAGAACTTACAGAACGTCCCTTTAAATAGAGATGGAGTGGGGCAGCAAGGGTCACCTGGAGGCATGACCTCTGATTTAGTCAAATTTATTTTGTACCCTGAGAAATCCCGAAATTGATTTATTATTTCCAAAGCAGCTGGTACAGATGTCTGTGGGTTAGTTATGAAAAGCAAAATATCATCAGCATATAATGTTATTTTATGATCTGTTCCACCTGCAGAGACTCCAGCACCACGGCTAATTTTTCACACTTATTCTGTTTAAATTAGAGACGTCCAATATTAGCCAACAGAACTACATCTAGTTTCCAGTAAAGCACACCCATACGAGTTCACGACACTACGGAAGCCGTAGCAAACCAGATTCTTTCTTTCTGTCTGTCTGTCTGTCAACAGCTAAACTCTTAGCACAATGTAAACAGCAAATTTCTTCTTCTACACCTGCATTATCGGCAGAGTATGTGCTGAACGCAGCAGCTACAGCAGTGTCGTGAGCTCGCATGGACGCGCTTCACGGCAGCTAGATGTTCTACTGTTTAGGCTATAAGAATATACTAAATGACACATGAGCCTTGTCTCAAACCGCACTCTTGCCCAAATGCCCTGGAATTCAGTGCGTAGTGCGCACTGTGTACTTCGTCTGTAGTGCACACGATTGTCATTAAATGCTGACCCAAACAGAGCACTGCACTTACAGGAAGTGACGGACTAGCATTGCCTGCTAACGTGAGCTAACTCTACTGACCGCGGCCTGAAACACACAACCACATCATAGACCTTTTTCACAGAAACCGGAAGCACGTAACGGGTGGGAATCTGGTCTTCCTGTGAGGCCAGACTTCAGTCAAACGTCAAACATGGATCCTGTTTCCACTCTGGATGTCACATTCCAGCCCGTTTACTCGACTCTGCCTCCATCTGAAGAACCAGAAGTTTTGCCTGCACTGTTTCCATCATGTGACCAACAATGCATCGTTTTGTCATCCGCACGTCGAGCTGCTCCCGGGATTTTAAAGAGACAGAGTGTGTTAATATACCAAGCTTTAAACGTAATTCAGTCACGTACGAAACCGAATGTTTATAGAGGAGGTTATGCTAGCGATTATTCCTCATTTCTGATATCACAAAGCATCAGATTAGAATGAAACCTGCAGAGCCGCTCTGATAACAATGACGGGAAATAAAACGTGACCATGCAGGTGTTATTAATGCATCCAGTACGTAATAATGTCCACAAATTATCGTATTAATGTCCAAAATTACTGCCTCTGCTGATACTATGCTTTTTTCTTTTTAATAATAACACATAAAGGTTTGGTCAAACTTCCCTGATCACTCTGATTTCACAATTATTGATTTTAAATGATAGTGAACAAAATAAGGATCACAGATGGAAGAATATCGTTATAACGTGTTTCACTGCAAGAGATCAGAGTTTATTCTGAGTTTGAAATAAAATTAGATTATATTCTGTATGTTTGATGGCTTTTATTTCACATGCTTCTGTTGTAGCTGTGAGTACATCCATGTATCATTCTAGTACAGCTGTGAGTACATACATGTATCATTCTAGTACAGCTGAGAGTACATCCATGTATCATTCTAGTACAGCTGAGAGTACATCCATGTATTATTCTAGTACAGCTGTGGGTACATCCATGTATCATTCTAGTACAGCTGTGGGTACATCCATGTATTATTCTAGTACAGCTGTGAGTACATACATGTATTATTCTAGTACAGCTGTGGGTACATCCATGTATTACAATGTTTTCACGTATGTTTTAATGAGACGAGGTGGTTCTGGTCCAGACGAGGCGGTTCGGGTCCAGACGAGGTGGTTCTGGTCCAGACGAGGCGGTTCTGGTCCAGCGATCTTCTCCTGGACCTGAACTTCTTCGTCTCAGCGTCTCATTCTAACATACGTGAGAACATGAATCCACGACTGCATCATCACGTCCACCATGAAGATCCACAGATGACAGCAGCTTCACAGTGAGACTGTCTCCATGCATGAAGGACAGAAATACTAAATGTCTCCATGCATGAAGGACAGAAATACTAAATGTCTCCATGCATGAAGGACAGAAATACTAAATGTCTCCATGCATGAAGGACAGAAATACTAAATGTCTCCGTGCATGAAGGACAGAAATACTAAATGTCTCCGTGCATGAAGGACAGAAATACTAAATGTCTCCATGCATGAAGGACAGAAATACTAAATGTCTCCATGCATGAAGGACAGAAATACTAAATGTCTCCGTGCATGAAGGACAGAAATACTAAATGTCTCCATGCATGGAGGACAGAAATACTAAATGTCTCCATGCATGAAGGACAGAAATACTAAATGTCTCCATGCATGAAGGACAGAAATACTAAATGTCTCCGTGCATGAAGGACAGAAATACTAAATGTCTCCATGCATGAAGGACAGAAATACTTAATGTCTCCGTGCATGAAGGACAGAAATACTAAATGTCTCCGTGCATGAAGGACAGAAATACTAAATGTCTCCATGCATGAAGGACAGAAATACTTAATGTCTCCGTGCATGAAGGACAGAAATACTAAATGTCTCCGTGCATGAAGGACAGAAATACTAAATGTCTCCATGCATGAAGGACAGAAATACTAAATGTCTCCGTGCATGAAGGACAGAAATACTAAATGTGTCCATGCATGGAGGACAGAAATACTAAATGTCTCCATGCATGAAGGACAGAAATACTAAATGTGTCCATGCATGAAGGACAGAAATACTAAATGTCTCCGTGCATGAAGGACAGAAATACTTAATGTCTCCGTGCATGAAGGACAGAAATACTAAATGTCTCCGTGCATGAAGGACAGAAATACTAAATGTCTCCATGCATGAAGGACAGAAATACTAAATGTCTCCGTGCATGAAGGACAGAAATACTAAATGTCTCCGTGCATGAAGGACAGAAATACTAAATGTGTCCATGCATGAAGGACAGAAATACTAAATGTGTCCATGCATGCAGGACAGAAATAATAAATGTGTCCATGCATGCAGGACAGAAATACTAAATGTGTCCATGCATGCAGGACAGAAATAATAAATGTGTCCATGCATGCAGGACAGAAATAATAAATGTGTCCATGCATGCAGGACAGAAATACTAAATGTGTCCATGCATGCAGGACAGAAATAATAAATGTGTCCATGCATGCAGGACAGAAATAATAAATGTGTCCATGCATGCAGGACAGAAATACTAAATGTCTCCATGCATGCAGGACAGAAATCCTAAATGTCTCCGTGCATGAAGGACAGAAATAATAAATGTCTCCGTGCATGCAGGACAGAAATACTAAATGTCTCCATGCATGCAGGACAGAAATACTAAATGTCTCCATGCATGAAGGACAGAAATCCTAAATGTCTCCGTGCATGAAGGACAGAAATAATAAATGTGTCAATGCATGCAGGACAGAAATACTAAATGTCTCCATGCATGCAGGACAGAAATACTAAATGTGTCCATGCATGCAGGATAGAAATAATAAATGTGTCCATGCATGCAGGACAGAAATAATAAATGTGTCCATGCATGCAGGACAGAAATAATAAATGTCTCCATGCATGCAGGACAGAAATACTAAATGTCTCCATGCATGAAGGACAGAAATCCTAAATGTCTCCGTGCATGAAGGACAGAAATACTAAATGTCTCCGTGCATGAAGGACAGAAATCCTAAATGTCTCTGTGCATGCAGGACAGAAATACTAAATGTCTCCGTGCATGAAGGACAGAAATCCTAAATGTCTCCATGCATGAAGGACAGAAATTCTAAATGTCTCCGTGCATGAAGGACAGAAATTCTAAATGTCTCCGTGCATGAAGGACAGAAATTCTAAATGTCTCCATGCATGAAGGACAGAAATCCTAAATGTCTCCGTGCATGAAGGACAGAAATACTAAATGTCTCCGTGCATGAAGGACAGAAATCCTAAATGTCTCTGTGCATGCAGGACAGAAATACTAAATGTCTCCGTGCATGAAGGACAGAAATCCTAAATGTCTCCATGCATGAAGGACAGAAATTCTAAATGTCTCCGTGCATGAAGGACAGAAATTCTAAATGTCTCCGTGCATGAAGGACAGAAATTCTAAATGTCTCCATGCATGAAGGA
>JALJCO010013421.1:65000-180538 GCA_023101725.1 Atherinomorus stipes
GAATGAATGAATGAGCCAGTGAGTGAGTGAGTGAGTGAATGAATGAGTCAGTTAGTGAGTGAGTGAATGAATGAATGAATGAATAAATGAATGAATGAATGAATGAGCCAGTGAGTGAGTGAGTGAGTGAATGAATGAATGAATGAGCCAGTGAGTGAGTGAGTGAGTGAATGAATGAGTCAGTTAGTGAGTGAGTGAGTGAATGAATGAATGAATGAATGAGCCAGTGAGTGAGTGAGTGAGTGAATGAATGAGTCAGTGAGTGAGTGAGTGAGTGAATGAATGAGTCAGTGAGTGAGTGAGTGAATGAATGAATGAGTCAGTGAGTGAGTGAATGAATGAATGAAACAATGAATGAATGAGCCAGTGAGTGAGTGAGTGAATGGATGAATGAGCCAGTGAGTGAGTGAGTGAGTGAGTGAATGAATGAATGAGTCGGTGAGTGAGTGAGTGAGTGAGTGAATGAATGAATGAATGAATGAATGAATGAATGAATGAATGAATGAATGAATGAGCCAGTGAGTGAGTGAGTGAATGAATGAATGAATGAGTTGTCATATGGTTTATTCCGATAGAACTAATTTTGGTGGTTACTTCAGTTTACAACAGTGTTCACACTTTACAGCAGGAGTCAACTGTTTGCGGACTGACTGAAAACCCACGTTGCTGGACTGGACGTTGTGACTAGAGTTGAGACACAAAATAAAGCTGGGAATGAAGTTGTGCCCAAAACGGAGAAAGCCTTCTCTCGATCATTCTACATGAGTCAGTGAGTGAATGAATGAATGAATGAATGAATGAATGAATGAATGAGCCAGTGAGTGAGTGAGTGAATGAATGAATGAATGAGTTGTCATATGGTTTATTCCGATAGAACTAATTTTGGTGGTTACTTCAGTTTACAACAGTGTTCACACTTTACAGCAGGAGTCAACTGTTTGCGGTCTGACAGAAAACCCACGTTGCTGGACTGGACGTTGTGACTAGAGTTGAGACACAAAATAAAGCTGGGAATGAAGTTGTGCCCAAAACGGAGAAAGCCTTCTCTCGATCATTCTACATGGTGTCAGAAGTGACGGTAGGAGGAAATGGCAAAGTTTAGTCCCCCAACGAACTTTGCATTTGATAAACCCACGGAGTGGCCCGACTGGAAACAGCGATTCCAGCGGTACAGAATCGCCACGAAACTTGACAAAGACGATGGACAAGTGCAGGTGACCTGCCTGATTTATGCCATGGGCATCGAAGCAGAGAACATTTACAAGTCGTTCACATTCGCTGAAGACGATGATCGCAATGACTTTACCATCGTGGTGCAGAAGTTTGACGAGTATTTTTTCCCGCGGAGGAATATTATCCACGAACGGGCGTGTTTTCACCAGCGGATCCAGGCGAAAAGGCAGAAAGCTTTATCCGGGCTCTGTATGAACTTTCGGAGCACTGCGAGTTCGGCGCAACTCGAGAGGAGAATATTCGCGACCGCATTGTGGTCGGAATACTGGACAAAGAGCTCTCCCGCAGGTTGCAGATGATGGCGACCCTGACACTGGCGCAGACAATGCAAACCGTCAGACAGTCGGAGGAGGTCGCGGCTCAAGTGAGCCTGCAGGGAGACAGCGTGGGATCAGTTCAGGAGGTGCAATTCAAACGGAAGACCGCAAACTGGAAGCCTCAACAACGACAGGACAAACCAAAAGACAGAAAACGGGGGATCAACGAAAAGAAATGTGGCAAATGCGGGAAAACACAGCATGGCAGAGATGAAAAGTGCCCTGCAGGAAAAGCCACATGCCACAACTGTGGTAAAATAGGACACTGGGCCAGAGTGTGTCGCAGCAGCAGGTCAGTGAATGAAGTGGCAGAGACTGAGAACCGAACAGAGCTCATTTTTCCTGGGTTCAGTGTGATGTAAATGAGAAAAGCAAACAGTGGACTGTGCAGCTATACGTTGATTCTCATCCAGTAGAATTCAAGATCGACACAGGAGCTGACGTATCAATCATATGTGAGGACACATTTCGCACACTCACTCCTGAGAGACCACTCGAACCAGCCGACATCCCTCTAATCAGCCCCGGAGGTGAGTTGCCATGTCTGGGTTGTTTCAAAGCAACAATCAGCCACAAAGGGCAGGGTTACCCATTCACAGCATATGTGATTCGTGGACACAGAGTCAACAATCTACTCAGCCGGGCCCAATCTGTCAAGATGAACCTGGTGAGGCGAGTGGATGAGCTAAAATCTAACACCAGTCATCTGCAAGCTTACGGTGAGCACGGTGCATTAAAAACAGAACCAGTCAGAATTGAGCTAAAGGACGATGCTGTACCATATGCTGTGCACACTGCTCGCCGTGTGCCTTTTCCCATGTTGGAGAAAGTAAAGGAGGAACTTAAAAGAATGGAGAGCCATGGTGTCATTGAGCAGGTGGTGTGCACCCATGGTTCCAGTTCTCAAAAAGAACACAGAAAAAGCCAGGATCTGCGTGGATCTCACAAAACTGAACAGGTCAGTCAAAAGGGAACACTACATCTTACCGACGCCTGATGAGATAACTTCCAAGTTAAGTGGTGCAACAGTGTTTTCCTCCCTTGATGCTGCCAGTGGCTTCTGGCAGATTCCACTGCACCCAGACAGCTGCAAACTGACAACATTTATCACACCGTTTGGAAGGTACTGTTTCAAACGACTACCTTTTGGCATAACAAGCGCACCAGAGATTTTCCAGCGAAAGATGCTCGAGACTCTGGAGGGTCTGGAAGGTGTAGAGGTTTTCATGGATGACATTCTAGTCTATGGGACTTCAATGGAGCAACATGACATCCGCCTTGAAAAGGTGCTGCAGCGGATTGAGTCAGCTGGTTTGTAACTCAATAAGGACAAGTGTTCACTCAGGCAGAGCCAGCTGCGGTTTCTGGGTCACCTCATTGACCAGTCAGGAGTTAGGCCATACCCTGAGAAAGTGGAAGCAATTCACCACCTGCCCCCTCCCAGAAACGTGCAGGAGTTACAGCGAGTCCTAGGTATGGTGAACTACCTGGGCAAGTTTGTCCCAGCTCTCGCAACAGTGGGACAGCCATTGTATGAGCTCCTGAAGAGCAAGAACATCTGGACCTGGGGTCATTCACAGCAGTCAGCCTTTGAAGACATTAAACAAATGCTGACAAATGCACCAGTTCTTGCCTTTTATGACATCACGAAACCCACAGCTGTGTCTGCTGATGCTAGCAGCTATGGACTAGGAGCAGCACTGCTTCAGCTCCACGGAGGAGAGTGGAAGCCAGTAGCTTTCTGCTCCAGACGGCTTTGGAGGCCGAATCCCGCTATGCTCAGATAGAGAAAGAATGTTTAGCGGGTGTCTGGGCTTGTGAAAAGTTTGACAAGTACTTGTGTGGCTTGGATGAATTCAAGCTAGAGACTGACCACAAGCCGCTTGTGCCACTTATTAACAACCGAAGCCTGGATAATGTCCCTTTGACATGCCAGCGGCTTCTGATGCGGCTAATGACATACAAGCCAGTGGCTGAATATGTGCCCGGGAAAACTCTTCTTATCGCTGACACGTTATCCAGAAGCCCGCAACTCTGCATAAAGGAAGAAACTGACACACATAGCGAGGTGGAATGCTACGTAGCTGCAGTGATACGGGGCATCCCTGCATCTCCAAGCAGAATGGAGAGCATCAAAATGGCCACTGCAGCCTTCAAAAGAAAAGGGTGGCCTGAAAACAGTTGTAATGTTTCACTCAACGTCAGACCATACATGAAGGTAAAAAATGAACTGACAGAATCTGATGGTTTGCTCATAAGAGGGAGCAGGGTTGTCATTCCACAGCCACTGAGGGCTGACATCCTACAGAAAATACATGAGGGACATCAAGGGTTGACCAAGTGCAGAGAGAGAGCAAAATCATCAGTCTGGTGGCCGGGACTTGCTGCAGAACTAAAGAACACAGTGATGTCATGCCACTCATGCCAAGAACAAAAGGGAGCACAACAAAAGGAACCGCTCATCTCAACACCACTGCCAGACCGGCCATGGAAAAGAAGAGCCCTTGACCTCTGTGAACACAACAAAAGTAATTACCTGGTCCACAACGAGTGCACAGGTCATCCAGAGACTCAAAGCAACCTTTGCAAGGTTTGGCATCCCAAACGAGGTGGTGAGTGACAACGGACCTCAGTTCTCCTGCTCAGATTTTAAACACATTACTCGAGTCCTCACCATCTAAGGTAATGGTCATGAGAGAGAGCAGACAGACTGCAAAGAAAATCCTCAACAAGAAGTCCTCAAGCTTGTGAAGATCAACTGTGTGCACAAGGGTAGTCAAAGAACTGTTAATGGGGCGAAAAACGGACAACACTAATGGAGAGAATCTTCCACCCAAATGGCTAAAGAAAGAAGAAAAGTGGATGGAGCCAGATTTCCCCTGCTGCAAAGGGCACAGTCTTCATGAAATGGATCAGGAAAAAACCTGGGGACTAGGGTGGTAGGAGGGCTAGTGCCTCCCTAAAGGCGGCGGGCGACGGCTGGCTGCGCTCCGCCGCCCCCACATGCACCAACAGATGGTACTGCGGCGAGCCCTCAGCCCAAAACAGTTCTCACCCAGAGACTGTTTCTTTGGATAAGCGAGGTTGCGGGTTTTGCACGCACCCCCAAAGACACCAGGAGGTTTCGAAGAGCTGGAGGGTGTGCAAGCCTGTTGCAGGCTGGACTGTAGACGGACATGCAGTTAAATATTGTTCGATTGTTGTTTTGATGTTGTGCTGTGACACTTAAATTCTGTACTTGGTAAAGTTTGAAAGTGATTTAAGAGAAGAAAAAAACTGATATTTTGCTGTGGAAAATTACACTTTGAGTTTTGAAGATGGTTCCAGATTACTAAGCTGAGTGTGACTACATGTTTATAAGGTTTGTGAAGATGTGATTGGTAAATGTGTTTAGATAGATTCATTGTTTGTTTAAGCAGAAATATTAAAGTAATTTTCTGGATATGCTTCTCTTGCTGGGTGGTTGATGCTGTTTTGATTCATTTTATTATTAGTGATGACCAAAAAAAAAAAAAAAAGGGAGGGAGATGTCATATGGTTTATTCCGATAGAACTAATTTTGGTGGTTACTTGTTTACGAAGTGTTCCTTTAAGCAGGAGTCAACTGTTTGGGTGTGAAAACAGTTGTGGTGGGTTGTGAGAGTGAGAAAAAAAAGTGGGAAGAAGTTGTGCAAGGAGGCTTTGTATTCTAAGAGTAGTGAGTGAATGAATGAATGAATGAGAGTGAGTGAGTGAATGAATGAATGAATGAATGAGAGTGAGTGAGTGATGAATGAATGAATGATAGTAGTGTGGTGTATGATGATGATGGATAGTAGTGAAGAAGAATGGGGTGGTGTGATATGTTGGTGTGAGAGTGAGGGTGAGAGGGGTGGATATAGGGGGTGGTGGTGAGTGAATGAATGAATGACAATCTTTGATCCTGCATCATGATCTTTGCGCTTTGCAGAAAGAATCTGCTTGTCACCTGGTCCAGAGTTCCAAGGCAGCGTCGACTTCTCTGGACCCAGAGGCATCAGGGTGGAGTCATTCAGTGGAAACCAGGACTGGTGTCAGACCAGTCTGGATTCCAGACCTGGACTGGTGTCAGACCAGTCTGGAATCCAGACTGGTCTGACACCAGTCCTGGTTTGGAAGATTAGAAGAGGGGTGTGCTAGACGTGATAGACGCCGCGGGTGGCTGTGTGGGCCCAGGACCCTTGCTTACTATACCCCCCGCGGCGGGGTGCCAGTGCGTGCTGGATCTAGTGGTCGTTGAGCGTCTGCTTAGTTTTCGCGCCAGCGGTGCGCCCCTTAGCTCGTCGGGATCACCTCTGGCTCCGCCCACAAGTGGGCTGCGCTCAGTGAGGCTAATAAGCGTAGAAAGACCATGGCTGGGCTTAGTTCTGTGCGCAGACGTCTTTCCACTTGTGTACACTGGAGCCAAAGGACCAGACCAGGCCCGCATGCTATGTGAAATTGTTTATTTTTTCTGTTGTTTTGGTGCTGTTCTCTTTTTATTGCCATTTTTATATTTGCGGGTTTAATTGTAGGTGTAGGGTGGGTTGTGTTTGTTTTTTTTTGTTGTTTTTTTTTTGTTGTTTTTTTATTTTTTTTTAGTATGATTAAGTTTTGTTTTTGGTTTGATAAATTTATCAGTGGGCAAATTGTGTTTTTTGTATATGAGTTGTATAAGTGAGGAAATAAGTAGATGAAGATGGAGACAAAAAGATGTGAAGCCAAGGTGGTTTGTATAAAGTAATTGTTTCAAAGTAATATGTGTTTCTTTATTTTATAGGTGTAGAAGAAGCATGATGAGTAAGAAAGCAATTATTTCAAAACCTGGTTGGTTGTATTTGTCTTGTAAGTTCCGTGCACCATTGGGACCATATCCGGAAGTGGAAAGAACAGGCATGTCATAAGCGGCCACGGCCAGATGCTCCTCACAAGATTTCAACAGAGGAGTCAGAACAATATAGAAGGTTCTCCAACAGCCCAGGACCACTCGTGGAGAGCTTCAGAAAGACCTGGAACCAGCAGCTAAGTTGTTTCAGAGAAAACAAGAAGGAATGCACTCAACCGCCATGGCCTTCATGCACGCACACCACGCAAGACTCCATTTCTGAAGAAGGCAGGTTGAGCTGGTTTGATTTGCAACACAACATCTGGACAAACCGAGTTTGGAAAAATAGTCTGGTCAGACGAGACCAGAACGAACTTGCAGATGTCATAGACACAATGTTTGGAGGAGAAACGGCCCAAAATCCCATAGCAAAGTGATGTTTGGAGGTAGGAGCATATGGTGGGGGCTGTTTTCAGCATGTGGTACTGACAGACTTCATATCATTAGGCCATTAGACGGAGAGGTTCTAGGATAGGTCCTTACTACCCGTTAGCTTTCTATAGAACTACTTCCCCATAGTCTGCGTTGGAACGAGGGAGGACCTCGATAGGAACCATGTTTGACGCAATGTTGAGAAGAGACAAATTTATGCCCCAGTATTGATACAAAATGAGGTTTTCTTTTTATTAAGCATATGTAGTGCAGCTTTCCTAGGTATTTGTATCACGTACATCTTGTTTACCTTTTTTTAAGTGTGCGGCGCAGATTCTACTGCACTTGCAGCTGTATTTGGGTCATTAAATTAGTATGAAAATAATTGTTTTTTGACATTCCAAAAGTATAATCTGGCGTGCACCTGTGATTGATGTAATAATGAATAGTAATTTGTTGTATGTTTTGTATGGTCTTGGTAAAGTTAAAAGGTAAAGCTGTGGGATTTTTAAAGGGACTAGAGGCACGATTGAGAAATGAAATTGCATGCCCGACTGGCGCTTAGGTAACTGCAGCCACGGAGCACAAACTGAAGCTATAATGTTGTTTACTATGCTTTTTCTTCGTAGTTCCACTTTTTAGTGTCTTTAGTTGATCTGGATCGTTTGCTGACGGCAGAAGAATCCATAACTATCCTTACAGTGTTTGAATTTAACGCGACCGTCTTCTTCCTGGATAAAACTGTCGGTGACGCAGATGTAGCGTCATTTGACGTCACATCTGCAGAGCTGCACGGGAAATTAAGACACCGAATTGCAGCTTTATGCAGCACACAGCCTGTTCAAGGCAACGGAGAGAAACGTGGTGGAAACGTTGTTTTTGGTATTTAGCGCTTCATCACCCATTAGTATGAAAAACACGGACATGCATGTTTGTTTTTTTTAAAATTCCTGCCTCTGGTCCCTTTAAATATGGCGGAGGTCATGCAGGGGGGGGGGGGCTTGCCAGTTCTACAAATCACCAACCATCTACGTATTTCAGTTCCAATGGAACCCTGAAAAGACCCTGCCTCGGAGTAGGAGCTAAAAAGGTTCTAGGAACTGAGGGCGGAGGTTCCTGGTTCCTATAGAAATGCACCATAAAACAGCCTGGTTCCTGAGGTTCAAGGAACTCCAGTAGGTTCCTACAATCACAAAGCGCCTATTAATAGAAGAATGAATGGAGGAAAGTAGAGAGACATTCTGGACCAGAATCTGCTGAAGATGAAAAGAGGCTGGATCTTTCAGCAAGACGACCATCCCACCACACAGCCAAGAAACGCTCACCTGCTTTAAGAAGAAGAAGATAAAGCTGCTAAAACGGACCAGAAACACTCACCTGCTTTAAGAAGAAGAAGATAAAGCTGCTAGAACGTACCAGAAACACTCACCTGCTTTAAGAAGAAGAAGATAAAGCTGCTAGAACGAACCAGAAACGCTCACCTGCTTTAAGAAGAAGAAGATAAAGCTGCTAGAACGGACCAGAAACGCTCACCTGCTTTAAGAAGGAGATAAAGCTGCTAGAACGGACCAGAAACGCTCACCTGCTTTAAGAAGAAGAAGATGAAGCTGCTAGAACGGACCAGAAACACTCACCTGCTTTAAGAAGAAGGAGATAAAGCTGCTAGAACGGACCAGAAACGCTCACCTGCTTTAAGAAGAAGAAGATAAAGCTGCTAGAACGGACCAGAAACACTCACCTGCTTTAAGAAGAAGATAAAGCTGCTAGAACGGACCAGAAACGCTCACCTGCTTTAAGAAGAAGAAGATGAAGCTGCTAGAACGGACCAGAAACACTCACCTGCTTTAAGAAGAAGGAGATAAAGCTGCTAGAACGGACCAGAAACGCTCACCTGCTTTAAGAAGAAGAAGATAAAGCTGCTAGAACGGACCAGAAACGCTCACCTGCTTTAAGAAGAAGAAGATAAAGCTGCTAGAACGGACCAGAAACACTCACCTGCTTTAAGAAGAAGGAGATAAAGCTGCTAGAACGGACCAGAAACGCTCACCTGCTTTAAGAAGAAGAAGATAAAGCTGCTAGAACGGACCAGAAACGCTCACCTGCTTTAAGAAGAAGAAGATAAAGCTGCTAGAACGGACCAGAAACACTCACCTGCTGTAAGAAGAAGATAAAGCTGCTAGAACGGACCAGAAACGCTCACCTGCTTTAAGAAGAAGAAGATAAAGCTGCTAGAACGGACCAGAAACGCTCACCTGCTTTAAGAAGAAGAAGATAAAGCAGCTAGAACGGACCAGAAACGCTCACCTGCTTTAAGAAGAAGAAGATGAAGCTGCTAGAACGGACCAGAAACGCTCACCTGCTTTAAGAAGAAGATAAAGCTGCTAGAACGGACCAGAAACACTCACCTGCTTTAAGAAGAAGAAGATGAAGCTGCTAGAACGGACCAGAAACGCTCACCTGCTTAAAGAAGAAGAAGAAGATAAAGCTGCTAGAACGGACCAGAAACGCTCACCTGCTTTAAGAAGAAGAAGGCGATAAAGCTGCTAGAACGGACCAGAAACGCTCACCTGCTTTAAGAAGAAGAAGATAAAGCTGCTAGAACGGACCAAAAACACTCACCTGCTTTAAGAAGAAGAAGATAAAGCTGCTAGAACGGACCAGAAACGCTCACCTGCTTTAAGAAGAAGAAGATAAAGCTGCTAGAACGGACCAGAAACACTCACCTGCTTTAAGAAGAAGAAGATAAAGCTGCTAGAACGGACCAGAAACACTCACCTGCTTTAAGAAGAAGAAGATGAAGCTGCTAGAACGGACCAGAAACGCTCACCTGCTTTAAGAAGAAGATAAAGCTGCTAGAACGGACCAGAAACGCTCACCTGCTTTAAGAAGAAGAAGATAAAGCTGCTAGAAACGGACCAGAAACGCTCACCTGCTTTAAGAAGAAGATAAAGCTGCTAGATTGGACCAGAAACGCTCACCTGCTTTAAGAAGGAGAAGATAAAGCTGCTAGAACGGACCAGAAACACTCACCTGCTTTAAGAAGAAGATAAAGCTGCTAGAACAGACCAGAAACACTCACCTGCTTTAAGAAGATAAAGCTGCAAGAACGGACCAGAAACGCTCACCTGCTTTAAGAAGATAAAGCTGCTAGAACGGACCAGAAACTCTCACCTGCTTTAAGAAGAAGATAAAGCTGCTAGAACGGACCAGAAACTCTCACCTGCTTTAAGAAGAAGAAGATGAAGCTGCTAGAACGGACCAGAAACACTCACCTGCTTTAAGAAGAAGAAGATGAAGCTGCTAGAACAGACCAGAAACGCTCACCTGCTGTAAGAAGAAGAAGATAAAGCTGCTAGAACGGACCAGAAACACTCACCTGCTTTAAGAAGAAGAAGATAAAGCTGCTAGAACGGACCAGAAACGCTCACCTGCTTTAAGAAGAAGATAAAGCTGCTAGAACGGACCAGAAACACTCACCTGCTTTAAGAAGAAGAAGATGAAGCTGCTAGAACGGACCAGAAACGCTCACCTGCTTTAAGAAGAAGAAGATAAAGCTGCTAGAACGGACCAGAAACGCTCACCTGCTTTAAGAAGGAGAAGATAAAGCTGCTAGAACGGACCAGAAACGCTCACCTGCTTTAAGAAGAAGAAGATGAAGCTGCTAGAACGGACCAGAAACGCTCACCTGCTTTAAGAAGAAGATAAAGCTGCTAGAACGGACCAGAAACGCTCACCTGCTTTAAGAAGAAGAAGATAAAGCTGCTAGAACGGACCAGAAACACTCACCTGCTTTAAGAAGAAGAAGATAAAGCTGCTAGAACGGACCAGAAACGCTCACCTGCTTTAAGAAGAAGATGAAGCTGCTAGAACGGACCAGAAACACTCACCTGCTTTAAGAAGAAGAAGATAAAGCTGCTAGAACGGACCAGAAACGCTCACCTGCTTTAAGAAGTAGAAGATAAAGCTGCTAGAACAGACCAGAAACACTCACCTGCTTTAAGAAGAAGAAGATAAAGCTGCTAGAACGGACCAGAAACGCTCACCTGCTTTAAGAAGAAGATAAAGCTGCTAGAACGGACCAGAAACGCTCACCTGCTTTAAGAAGAAGAAGATAAAGCTGCTAGAACGGACCAGAAACACTCACCTGCTTTAAGAAGAAGAAGATAAAGCTGCTAGAACGGACCAGAAACGCTCACCTGCTTTAAGAAGAAGAAGATGAAGCTGCTAGAACGGACCAGAAACGCTCACCTGCTTTAAGAAGAAGAAGATAAAGCTGCTAGAACGGACCAGAAACGCTCACCTGCTTTAAGAAGAAGAAGATAAAGCTGCTAGAACGGACCAGAAACACTCACCTGCTTTAAGAAGAAGAAGATAAAGCTGCTAGAACGGACCAGAAACGCTCACCTGCTTTAAGAAGTAGAAGATAAAGCTGCTAGAACGGACCAGAAACGCTCACCTGCTTTAAAGAAGAAGATAAAGCTGCTAGAACGGACCAGAAACGCTCACCTGCTTTAAGAAGAAGAAGATAAAGCTGCTAGAACGGACCAGAAACACTCACCTGCTTTAAGAAGAAGAAGATAAAGCTGCTAGAACGGACCAGAAACGCTCACCTGCTTTAAGAAGAAGAAGATAAAGCTGCTAGAACGGACCAGAAACACTCACCTGCTTTAAGAAGAAGATAAAGCTGCTAGAACGGACCAGAAACGCTCACCTGCTTTAAGAAGAAGAAGATGAAGCTGCTAGAACGGACCAGAAACACTCACCTGCTTTAAGAAGAAGGAGATAAAGCTGCTAGAACGGACCAGAAACGCTCACCTGCTTTAAGAAGAAGAAGATAAAGCTGCTAGAACGGACCAGAAACGCTCACCTGCTTTAAGAAGAAGAAGATGAAGCTGCTAGAACGGACCAGAAACACTCACCTGCTTTAAGAAGAAGAAGATGAAGCTGCTAGAACGGACCAGAAACACTCACCTGCTTTAAGAAGAAGAAGATGAAGCTGCTAGAACGGACCAGAAACGCTCACCTGCTTAAAGAAGAAGAAGAAGATAAAGCTGCTAGAACGGACCAGAAACGCTCACCTGCTTTAAGAAGAAGAAGGCGATAAAGCTGCTAGAACGGACCAAAAACACTCACCTGCTTTAAGAAGAAGAAGATAAAGCTGCTAGAACGGACCAGAAACGCTCACCTGCTTTAAGAAGAAGAAGATAAAGCTGCTAGAACGGACCAGAAACACTCACCTGCTTTAAGAAGAAGAAGATGAAGCTGCTAGAACGGACCAGAAACGCTCACCTGCTTTAAAAGAAGAAGATAAAGCTGCTAGAACGGACCAGAAACACTCACCTGCTTTAAGAAGAAGAAGATAAAGCTGCTAGAACGGACCAAAAACACTCACCTGCTTTAAGAAGAAGAAGATAAAGCTGCTAGAACGGACCAAAAACACTCACCTGCTTTAAGAAGAAGAAGATAAAGCTGCTAGAACGGACCAGAAACACTCACCTGCTTTAAGAAGAAGAAGATGAAGCTGCTAGAACGGACCAGAAACGCTCACCTGCTTTAAGAAGAAGATAAAGCTGCTAGAACGGACCAGAAACACTCACCTGCTTTAAGAAGAAGAAGATAAAGCTGCTAGAACGGACCAGAAACACTCACCTGCTTTATGAAGAAGATAAAGCTGCTAGAACGGACCAGAAACGCTCACCTGCTTTAAGAAGAAGATAAAGCTGCTAGATTGGACCAGAAACGCTCACCTGCTTTAAGAAGAAGAAGATAAAGCTGCTAGAACGGACCAGAAACACTCACCTGCTTTAAGAAGAAGATAAAGCTGCTAGAACAGACCAGAAACACTCACCTGCTTTAAGAAGATAAAGCTGCTAGAACGGACCAGAAACTCTCACCTGCTTTAAGAAGAAGATAAAGCTGCTAGAACGGACCAGAAACGCTCACCTGCTTTAAGAAGAAGAAGATGAAGCTGCTAGAACGGACCAGAAACACTCACCTGCTTTAAGAAGAAGAAGATGAAGCTGCTAGAACAGACCAGAAACGCTCACCTGCTGTAAGAAGAAGAAGATAAAGCTGCTAGAACGGACCAGAAACACTCACCTGCTTTAAGAAGAAGAAGATAAAGCTGCTAGAACGGACCAGAAACGCTCACCTGCTTTAAGAAGAAGATAAAGCTGCTAGAACGGACCAGAAACACTCACCTGCTTTAAGAAGAAGAAGATGAAGCTGCTAGAACGGACCAGAAACGCTCACCTGCTTTAAGAAGAAGAAGATAAAGCTGCTAGAACGGACCAGAAACGCTCACCTGCTTTAAGAAGGAGAAGATAAAGCTGCTAGAACGGACCAGAAACGCTCACCTGCTTTAAGAAGAAGAAGATGAAGCTGCTAGAACGGACCAGAAACGCTCACCTGCTTTAAGAAGAAGATAAAGCTGCTAGAACGGACCAGAAACGCTCACCTGCTTTAAGAAGAAGAAGATAAAGCTGCTAGAACGGACCAGAAACACTCACCTGCTTTAAGAAGAAGAAGATAAAGCTGCTAGAACGGACCAGAAACGCTCACCTGCTTTAAGAAGAAGAAGATGAAGCTGCTAGAACGGACCAGAAACACTCACCTGCTTTAAGAAGAAGAAGATAAAGCTGCTAGAACGGACCAGAAACGCTCACCTGCTTTAAGAAGTAGAAGATAAAGCTGCTAGAACGGACCAGAAACGCTCACCTGCTTTAAGAAGAAGATAAAGCTGCTAGAACGGACCAGAAACGCTCACCTGCTTTAAGAAGAAGAAGATAAAGCTGCTAGAACGGACCAGAAACACTCACCTGCTTTAAGAAGAAGAAGATAAAGCTGCTAGAACGGACCAGAAACACTCACCTGCTTTAAGAAGAAGAAGATGAAGCTGCTAGAACGGACCAGAAACGCTCACCTGCTTTAAGGTGAAGAAGATAAAGCTGCTAGAACGGACCAGAAACGCTCACCTGCTTTAAGAAGAAGAAGATAAAGCTGCTAGAACGGACCAGAAACGCTCACCTGCTTTAAGAAGAAGAAGATAAAGCTGCTAGAACGGACCAGAAACACTCACCTGCTTTAAGAAGAAGAAGATAAAGCTGCTAGAACGGACCAAAAACACTCACCTGCTTTAAGAAGAAGATAAAGCTGCTAGAACGGACCAGAAACGCTCACCTGCTTTAAGAAGAAGAAGATGAAGCTGCTAGAACGGACCAGAAACGCTCACCTGCTTTAAGGTGAAGAAGATAAAGCTGCTAGAACAGACCAGAAACGCTCACCTGCTTTAAGAAGAAGAAGATAAAGCTGCTAGAACGGACCAGAAACACTCACCTGCTTTAAGAAGAAGAAGATAAAGCTGCTAGAACGGACCAGAAACGCTCACCTGCTTTAAGAAGTAGAAGATAAAGCTGCTAGAACGGACCAGAAACGCTCACCTGCTTTAAGAAGAAGATAAAGCTGCTAGAACGGACCAGAAACGCTCACCTGCTTTAAGAAGAAGAAGATAAAGCTGCTAGAACGGACCAGAAACACTCACCTGCTTTAAGAAGAAGAAGATAAAGCTGCTAGAACGGACCAGAAACGCTCACCTGCTTTAAGAAGAAGAAGATGAAGCTGCTGGAACGGACCAGAAACGCTCACCTGCTTTAAGAAGAAGAAGATGAAGCTGCTAGAACGGACCAGAAACACTCACCTGCTTTAAGAAGAAGGAGATAAAGCTGCTAGAACGGACCAGAAACACTCACCTGCTTTAAGAAGAAGGAGATAAAGCTGCTAGAACGGACCAGAAACGCTCACCTGCTTTAAGAAGAAGATGAAGCTGCTAGAACGGACCAGAAACGCTCACCTGCTTTAAGAAGAAGAAGATAAAGCTGCTAGAACGGACCAGAAACACTCACCTGCTTTAAGAAGAATAAGATGAAGCTGCTAGAACGGACCAGAAACGCTCACCTGCTTTAAGAAGAAGAAGATAAAGCTGCTAGAACGGACCAGAAACGCTCACCTGCTTTAAGAAGAAGAAGATAAAGCTGCTAGAACGGACCAGAAACACTCACCTGCTTTAAGAAGAAGAAGATGAAGCTGCTAGAACGGACCAGAAACACTCACCTGCTTTAACAAGAAGAAGATGAAGCTGCTAGAACGGACCAGAAACGCTCACCTGCTTTAAGAAGAAGAAGATAAAGCTGCTAGAACGGACCAGAAACGCTCACCTGCTTTAAGAAGAAGGAGATAAAGCTGCTAGAACGGACCAGAAACACCCACCTGCTTTAAGAAGAAGAAGATAAAGCTGCTAGAACGGACCAGAAACGCTCACCTGCTTTAAGAAGAAGAAGATAAAGCTGCTAGAACGGACCTGAAACGCTCACCTGCTTTAAGAAGAAGAAGATAAAGCTGCTAGAACGGACAGGAAACACTCATCTGCTTTAAGAAGAAGATAAAGCTGCTAGATCGGACCAGAAACACTCACCTGCTTTAAGAAGAAGAAGATAAAGCTGCTAGAACGGACCAGAAACACTCACGTGCTTTAAAGAAGAAGATAAAGCTGCTAGAACGGACCAGAAACGCTCACCTGCTTTAAGAAGAAGAAGATGAAGCTGCTAGAACGGACCAGAAACGCTCACCTGCTTTAAGAAGAAGAAGATAAAGCTGCTAGAACGGACCAGAAACGCTCACCTGCTTTAAGAAGAAGAAGATAAAGCTGCTAGAACGGACCAGAAACGCTCACCTGCTTTAAGAAGAAGAAGATGAAGCTGCTAGAACGGACCAGGAACGCTCACCTGCTTTAAGAAGAAGAAGATAAAGCTGCTAGAACGGACCAGAAACACTCACCTGCTTTAAGAAGAAGAAGATAAAGCTGCTAGAACGGACCAGAAACACTCACGTGCTTTAAGAAGAAGAAGATAAAGCTGCTAGATCGGACCAGAAACACTCACCTGCTTTAAGAAGAAGAAGATAAAGCTGCTAGAACGGACCAGGAACGCTCACCTGCTTTAAGAAGAAGAAGATAAAGCTGCTAGAACGGACCAGAAACACTCACGTGCTTTAAGAAGAAGAAGATAAAGCTGCTAGATCGGACCAGAAACACTCACCTGCTTTAAGAAGAAGAAGATAAAGCTGCTAGAACGGACCAGGAACGCTCACCTGCATTAAGAAGAAGATAAAGCTGCTAGAACGGACCAGAAACACCCACCTGCTTTAAGAAGAAGAAGATAAAGCTGCTAGAACAGACCAGAAACACTCACCTGCTTTAAGAAGAAGAAGATAAAGCTGCTAGAATGGACCAGAAACGCTCACCTGCTTTAAGAAGAAGAAGATAAAGCTGCTAGAACGGACCAGAAACGCTCACCTGCTTTAAGAAGAAGAAGATAAAGCTGCTAGAACGGACCAGAAACGCTCACCTGCTTTAAGAAGAAGAAGATAAAGCTGCTAGAATGGACCAGAAACGCTCACCTGCTTTAAGAAGAAGAAGATAAAGCTGCTAGAACGGACAGGAAACACTCATCTGCTTTAAGAAGAAGATAAAGCTGCTAGAACGGACCAGAAACACTCACCTGCTTTAAGAAGAAGAAGATAAAGCTGCTAGAACGGACCAGAAACGCTCACCTGCTTTAAGAAGAAGATAAAGCTGCTAGAACGGACCAGATAATCACCCTATTTGAATCCAATTAAAAATCTTTGGAAAGAACTGAAGATCCGAGCTATCAGAAGAGACCTGGAACCTTGAAGATCTGAACGCAGTTTGTGGAAGAATGGACCAAAATCAGACCTGAGCAACGTTTTCCACTGGTTTCTGCATACAGGAGGCGTCTGGATGCTGGAACCACCAACAAAGGTTTTTACACGTAGTAGTAAATACATGTCAGTAAGTATTCAATACTTATTCCCTGTGTCATTTCACTATATTCCACATAACTGCATTTATGGACATAAATGTTAGGATTTCTTTGTAAGTGTGCATTAGTTGGGTTGTTGCCGACATCTTTGAAAATTTCATGTCAATATCTGTGCAAGAGATATATTTCTGAGAAACATGTTGACGTGTTCAATACTCTTGGGAAGGGACACCAGGGGGGTGTGAGTTCCCCCCTGGAGGATGAGCCGTTACAGGCTTTAGGTACCCCTGCCTCCTGTGACCCCCCCATCTATACACATTTTGGAATCAGTTGATATCAAATATTGGTAATTAAGAATTGGACAATATCGGTATTTCGGATATCGGTAAAGAGCACGATATTGAACATCCCTTATTTAGATACATTTAGAATAAATTTGAATATAATTTGATTAGTAAAATGGGATTTTAAACTGATTTGAATCAAATATAAAAATTAGAATAGAAACTTAATTATTATTGCTGTGCAGGGAAATCACTGTGCTCCGAACCAGGTTATGTTAGCAAATGAGAATCGGTTCTTAAACATTTTACGTAGAAAGAAAAAAGCTCAAACAAAAACAAGATAAATAAAAATACAAGAATGAAAAAGAATAAATAAAAGGAGATAAAAAAGACATTCCACTTATTATCTGAGTTTTAGCCGTCACAGAGAACCTGAAATAAACGTTCCACGTGTCATCTTTTATTTTGGGTGTTGTAAAATATCTGCCTGTTTCTACATAATCAATACTCGACCTGATCATGGGGAAGATTTAATAACAGGACCTGGACCGGAGTCTGAATATGGTCCCGCGAAGAAAAGTAAAGACATTAAAGCTTCCAAAACCAACATAAGAAAGCGTTTGTGGAAGAATGAAAACAGGAACCTGCGAGTGAAAACAGCAGAGGATGATTGGAGTGATTTCTGATCCTGTAATCCAGAAATAAAGATTTCCACACACCAAAGCAGCGTGTGACCTACATTTGCAGCTTCTTGGCTGTTTGCTGCTGAATTGTCTTTCGCTCGCGGCCGTGAACGCATCACATTGTCCGGGATCGTCTCAGCATGGCCGGAAATAGAAACACAACCAGCATCTTATGTAATTCTTTCCTAAACCTCTTTCTGACGTAACCGTCCTAAAAACCAGCCTTCATTTACATAACTGTGTCGGAGTGATCTGGCGTGCTCACGCTCATTTCCATATATGCAGATTAGCCACACGTAGCATCCAGATCTGCTGCTGTGATGCTGCACGCACACCCGGTCATGCACGCTCTGCGTGACGTCTCACAGACCTGCTGATCGTCCCGTCCTGCAGATCCTGTCCTTTAAAACGGGTTTCTGTACCTGAATATCGGAGTTTCCTACATCCCAGCTTCACCTTGAACTCAGCAGCTGTGAAACAGCTCTGAATAGGGATGCACGATATGATCGGCTCCCTATCGGTATCGGCCAATATCGGCCTTAAAACTGAGTATTGGGCATTGGCCACCCCGTCGATATTTAACCGATATTTAACCAATCAGTCCGCTGTTTCTTAAGTCTAAAAAAAAAAAAAAAACTTCTTCAAAAACTTCTTTTTTACAGATGTTAAAACTTCTAAAGACTAGGGGTAGGAAAGAATATCGATACACTGAAATATTGCGATATTTTCATATGCTGATATCATATTGACAGCTAAAACACAGTATTGGTCTATTTTACTAATGGAATATCGCAATAATTCATCGTTCAGTTAAGAAATCTCGCAAGAATTCACAGAAATTTTGTGATATTTTTATATGCTGATATCATATTGACATTCAAAAACGTGGTATCGATCTATCGATCTATGGGCTAAGGCGATACCGCTCTGAGCCGGGGGGCAAATGATTGACAGCTGATGCTGCAGCTAAATCTGGGCTAAATGCTAACCAAGCTAACTCTAAACTAACAGGAGCTAACGAAGATTAGCCCCCTGAGAAGCGGGTAAAGGTAAGACACGCTTAGACTGATATTATCTGACTCAAAAGCGCCGTTGTGCAACTAAAACCTGACTGAGAGCAAACAAGGAGCGAACGGTCAGCAGGCCGACATCCAGTCTGCCCCATGTCAATCAAAAGGACACGCCCTGATTTAATTTATTTCTACGTAGAATGATGGAACTACATAGAATGATGGAACTACGTAGAATGATAGAACTACGTAGAATGATAGAACTATAGAACTACGTAGAATGATGGAACTACGTAGAATGATGGAACTACGTAGAATGATGGAACTACGTAGAATGATGGAACTACGTAGAATAATAGAACTACATAGAATGAAGGAACTATGTAGAATGATAGAACTACATAGAATGATAGAACTACGTAGAATGATAGAACTACGTAGAATGATGGAACTACGTAGAATGATAGAACTACGTAGAATGATGGAACTACGTAGAATGAAAGAACTACGTAGAATGATGGAACTATGTAGAATGATAGAACTTCGTAGCCTGGTACACCAGCCTGACTAACGCCATGTATGAGATACACGGCAAGTCAGTCTGGGTTCCCTCTATTGGAGAATGATTCCACTCCGGTAAAAAATTGACCGGACCAATCACAGCGCAGCAGTAGAATTATTAATAGATGAACGTTAAACTCCTCCGACGTTTCCACTGCTGTTTTGCTCTGTTTTGGTGCGTAACTAACAGCTTCCGGGTCATAGTCACATGACGTGCGACAGAAACGCTTTCTCATATTAGTAGTTCAGCAATAAACAATGCTGACATGTAACAGAGTATTTATAATAATAAAACCAAACATTCTATGTTAATATACACAAGAAAACTACATTAAATAGAGAGGGAAAAACAACATGAAAACGCTGACTTCCGGCGTAGCCATAGCAACGTAGCAACAGAGTGCCGAGCTACGCCAGCTACAGTCACTTCTGACTGGTTCTCTCCGGTTCACTGTCCTCCTGTTAGTCCCGCCTCTCGTCTCGCATTGGAAATCAGTCTCCAACGGAGGGAATCCAGACTGACTTGCCGTGTATCTCATACATGGCGTTAGTCAGACTGGTGTACCAGGCTACGAACTTCGTAGAATGATGGAACTACATAGAATGATAGAACTATGTAGAATGATGGAACTAAGTAGAATGATAGAACTATGTAGAATGATAGAACTACGTAGAATGATAGAACTATGTAGAATGATGGAACTAAGTAGAATGATAGAACTATGTAGAATGATGGAACTAAGTAGAATGATAGAACTATGTAGAATGATGGAACTAAGTAGAATGATGGAACTACGTAGAATGATGGAACTAAGTAGAATGATGGAACTATGTAGAATGATGGAACTAAGTAGAATGATAGAACTATGTAGAATGATGGAACTAAGTAGAATGATAGAACTAAGTAGAATGATAGAACTAAGTAGAATGATGGAACTACGTAGAATGATGGAACTATGTAGAATGATGGAACTATGTAGAATGATGGAACTAAGTAGAATGATAGAACTAAGTAGAATGATAGAACTACGTAGAATGATAGAACTATGTAGAATGATGGAACTACGTAGAATGATAGAACTAAGTAGAATGATAGAACTACGTAGAATGATAGAACTATGTAGAATGATGGAACTACGTAGAATGATAGAACTATGTAGAATGATGGAACTAAGTAGAATGATAGAACTAAGTAGAATGATAGAACTACGTAGAATGATAGAACTATGTAGAATGATGGAACTAAGTAGAATGATAGAACTAAGTAGAATGATAGAACTACGTAGAATGATGGAACTACGTAGAATGAAAGAACTACGTAGAATGATGGAACTATGTAGAATGATGGAACTACGTAGAATGATAGAACTACGTAGAATGATGGAACTATGTAGAATGATAGAACTACGTAGAATGATGGAACTATGTAGAATGATGGAACTACGTAGAATGATGGAACTACATAGAATGATAGAACTACGTAGAATGATGGAACTACGTAGAATGATAGAACTACGTAGAATGATGGAACTATGTAGAATGATGGAACTAAGTAGAATGATAGAACTAAGTAGAATGATAGAACTACGTAGAATGATAGAACTATGTAGAATGATGGAACTACGTAGAATGATAGAACTAAGTAGAATGATAGAACTACGTAGAATGATAGAACTACGTAGAATGATGGAACTAAGTAGAATGATAGAACTATGTAGAATGATGGAACTATGTAGAATGATGGAACTACGTAGAATGATGGAACTACCTAGAATGATAGAACTACGTAGAATGATGGAACTACGTAGAATGATAGAACTACGTAGAATGATGGAACTATGTAGAATGATAGAACTACGTAGAATGATGGAACTACCTAGAATGATGGAACTACGTAGAATGATGGAACTACCTAGAATGATAGAACTACGTAGAATGATGGAACTACGTAGAATGATAGAACTACGTAGAATGATGGAACTACGTAGAATGATAGAACTACGTAGAATGATGGAACTACGTAGAATGATAGAACTACGTAGAATGATGGAACTACGTAGAATGATGGAACTATGTAGAATGATGGAACTACGTAGAATGATGGAACTACATTAGAATGATAGAACTACGTAGAATGATAGAACTAGGTAAAATGATAGAACTACGTAGAATGATGGAACTACGTAGAATGATAGAACTACATAGAATGATGGAACTATGTAGAATGATAGAACTACGTAGAATGATGGAACTATGTAGAATGATGGAACTACGTAGAATGATGGAACTACCTAGAATGATAGAACTACATAGAATGATGGAACTATGTAGAATGATAGAACTACATAGAATGATGGAACTACCTAGAATGATAGAACTACGTAGAATGATGGAACTACCTAGAATGATAGAACTACGTAGAATGATGGAACTACGTAGAATGATGGAACTACGTAGAATGATGGAACTACCTAGAATGATAGAACTACGTAGAATGATGGAACTACGTAGAATGATAGAACTACGTAGAATGATGGAACTATGTAGAATGATAGAACTACGTAGAATGATGGAACTACCTAGAATGATAGAACTACGTAGAATGATGGAACTACCTAGAATGATAGAACTACGTAGAATGATGGAACTACGTAGAATGATAGAACTACGTAGAATGATGGAACTACCTAGAATGATAGAACTACGTAGAATGATGGAACTACGTAGAATGATAGAACTACGTAGAATGATGGAATTACGTAGAATGATGGAACTACGTAGAATGAGAGAACTACGTAGAATGATGGAACTACGTAGAATGATAGAACTATGTAGAATGATAGAACTATGTAGAATGATAGAACTACGTAGAATGATGGAACTACGTAGAATGATGGAATTACGTAGAATGATAGAACTACGTAGAATGAGAGAACTACGTAGAATGATGGAACTACGTAGAATGATGGAACTACGTAGAATGATAGAACTACGTAGAATGATGGAATTACGTAGAATGATAGAACTACGTAGAATGAGAGAACTACGTAGAATGATGGAACTACGTAGAATGATAGAACTACGTAGAATGATGGAATTACGTAGAATGATAGAACTACGTAGAGTGATGGAACTATGTAGAATGATGGAACTACGTAGAATGATGGAACTACGTAGAATGATAGAACTACGTAGAGTGATGGAACTATGTAGAATGATGGAACTACGTAGAATGATACATCATTCTATCTAACAGCCTCGCACTTCTACGTCACATTGCAAATAGCGTATCCCACGTGGGGTTTCTATCTGTCCATTGGAAGGCAGGTAACCCTCCACTACACACTAGAAGTAAAGACAGCACGACTGTAGCTTCGGAGTTGAGAAGCTAATTAGCTAACTGTTTGTTAGCATGGCGGAACAAGCTTGTTTGTCGGCTCTATTTCCTGTCTGTAACGAAATAAGAGCGGAGGGCGGAGCTTCCTTCATACACTGATGGGAGGCAGCCAATCAGACGGAAGTTCATGAGAAGGACCCGGAAAAGCTGCCGTTGGACCACAAGCCTCTCTTCTAGTATACAAATACAGCTGGATACAAAGATACCAGAAGGTTTTTTTAAACAGAAACGATGCAGAATGCATTCAATAATAATGGAGAACACAGAAATATTAATGACATCACCATGGAAGTACAACTTTAAATAACGTGATGTAACATCATTCTGCGCATGTCAGACAGGATTATTCTGAATAAATGTCGGCGCATGTACACGCCAGATCAGAATGAATTAGTTCCCATGGAAACAGATGCCCTGAAATCCTAAATCATTTCATTTCGGATTTCATTCCGAAAGGGAAAAGAGTCTCCATGGAAACGTGCCCAGTGAGACCAGTTCATTTTAAACATCTGGCTGTTCTGTCTGTGTGGAGGAACAAATCCTTAAAAAGCATGTTTATCCTTCTCAGTTATGATGTTTATGATCATTTACAGGCGTTAACTTTGGAATCAAAGTGATTGGGGAATTCTAGCAGTAAAATATGATATGAAAAATCAGAAAATTGCCCTGTTTTAAATAAATAAATATGTCTTATGGTCCAGTGTGACTTGTATATGTTTTTTTTTCTCTTCATGATGCATTTATTGGCTGATGCGACTTGTAGTCCAGAAAATTTGGTGATCACTGTTGTGTCACTACATATGGTATTAGTTTTAATATTTCTATGATCAATATTAAGAAAGCCTCACAGCACCACTGCTTATTTGATGTTTAATGGAAGCAAGTAAAACCATTAAAGTCTGATTGATTTCATCAAGTGAACAGTCTCAGTATGCGTTCTCGATTGAGTGGACTTTTCATGATACATCAGAAAAACCGCAAACAGGGACTAGTTAGAATAATACATATTTATTAACTATCTATCTATCTATCTATCTATCTATCTATCTATCTATCTATCTATCTATCTATCTAGGAACAAGTTCAGAAAGAAGTTTTTTTGAAAACTTTGAGGCCAGATCTTCAGCCTTGTCCTGTGCATACAGAGATTCCTCCTGATTCCTTGAATCTGTAGATGCTGGATCTTTAAAGTCACAATTGAATGTTGAAGAACATTTTTTTTAGACCCAGTTGGGAAACTAAATTTACATTTTAGAGTCCCACTTTTCTTTTCTCTCTTTTGAATAACTGTAGTAAATTGTTCATCTTCTCCTCCAATAAAACACACATTTGACTTGTTTAGTTAATAATTGAAATAATAACATTAATATTTTCCTTGTATGAGGGAGAGAGTTAATGAGCAGATGGGGCATGATGACGTCTGCGTCTCTAATCAAATATTAATCTGGAAGTTTATCAGACTTTTATGTTTTTACGTCTCGTTCCAAAGTCTGGTCCTCGTGCGCCCTCCACGGACACCTGCGGATGTCGGGTATCATGAAACCACAACAAAGCTCCGAGGTGAGCACGTGACTGGGGAGACGTTACCTGCAGAGGTGAGAGGAGGAGGGACGTTTCTGAAACGGGAGGCAGGAAGAAGGAGGCGCTGATGCAGGTGTGTGCGTGCAGACAGGCGGAACTGGGGGGGGGGGCGTGGCCTGGAGGCTACCTGCAGCAGGTAGTTTCAGGTTTCCCGCAGCTGTTGCGGGTCAGGGATGACTTCTCTCTGCGGATCCGCAGGTTTCAGCGCGAGCTCACAGTTCTGCTTCACCTTCAGCTGCTGATCATCAGACGCGTCGCACAGCTGCTCGCGCGCCACAGGTGAGTCCGTCACCGGAAATCTGACCTCATCAGAGCGTTTCTTCCTGTGTGGGCTCAGGTCTGACTTCTTTCACAGTTGTTTGTTTGTTTGTTTGTTTCTCCAAACATCAACCTGTCGGCGGACAGAAACTCCTCTTGTTGTTTTCCGCACGCGCTGTTTCAGGTGCTAATTTAAACCGCACATTAAAAACCGGTTCTCGTGCTCGGACTTCCGTGAGTGCGCGCGGGTTTTCACGTGGTGTGTGCGTGCGTGCACGTACAGGGAGAGCCATTCATCAACGCAGGAGCGCGTCCAGCTGGTGTCCCCTCCGTTTCCATGGCTACAGAGCCAGAAATCAGCCATTGTGATCTGAAGCGGAGATCGATTAAGATGACGTCATTGTATTCACAAACAACTCTTTCTCTCAGAAGAGCACCTGAACGCATCAGAGACGCTGATCTGAAGAAAGAAGCTTTTATTTCCAGGGTGAAGGTGGTCCTGCCCCCCCAGAGGGACAAAGGTCCTTCAGGTCTCCAGTTCTCACGGATTTTCCAACAATTTCACTGGAGCCTTAAAAAAAAAAAAAGAAAGCACAAAAGAAAGTAAATGAGGGGAATAAAAGTTAAAATGGTAAAACTGTCCGAGAACACAAAAAAATCTTCTTTTTTTTTTGGTTTATTGTTTTTATTGGGATCCCCATAAACAGCCCGTCTGATGGCCGCGAGTCTTCCAGGGGTTCCTTAAAAAACCAAAGAAAAAAAAAGCAACACTAAATCACCATACAGAAAAAACGATAAAGATGCAATCGTAAGATCACACTGTGCATGGTGTCGATGTCAGTCTCAGAGTGGGGGGGACTGCTCTCATTTTGAAGCTGGTATACGTGCTGGTCTACTGTAGCTGTGATATAAGGAACTTCTCTGATTTAGGCTAAACTACAGTTAAAATATTGAAAGATCAAAATCATGTCTAAAAGCATTCAGTAAAAAATTGTTTTTAAAACGTAAAAACAGCAAAACACGGATTAGAACTGAGCTCATTTTGACCATGTTCATGTGGTCATCTGTAATAATTGATGTTGGAATTTTCTTCGGTTTGTAACTTTAATTGATGGTGTAGGACCTTTGTAACTTTAATTGATGGTGTAGGACCTGTGTAACTTTAATTGATCGTGTAGGACTTTGTAACTTTAATTGATGGTGTAGGACCTGTGTAACTTTAATTGATCGTGTAGGACCTTTGTAACTTTAATTGATCGTGTAGGACCTTTGTAACTTTAATTGATCGTGTAGGACCTTTGTAACTTTAATTGATGGTGTAGGACCTGGAAGCTGATTCCAGGGAAATACGGCTCTATAGAGGACTGAGGACTTGGAATTGGCTCTAGGTTGAGGAAGTATTAAATCACAAAGTACCTGGTCAGGAATCTGTGAACATCTTAAACAAATCTTAACTTCTGAAAAAAAAAACTGTTAATCTAGCCAGCTAGATTAATGAAGAACTATTAATCTTCACCAAATTAAGAGAGGAGAGGAGAGAGTTCATTTCTATCTTAAAGGTACACTATGTAAAAGTTCAAAGGTCAATGGCAGAAAAATGTGACATAATTTAAAACTAGGTTTTAATTGATGTGTAACCACTTCACTAGAACAGCTGTTATGTATTTGTTTTCTTAGAATGAGTCATTTATAGCTACTTGCTGGGGGGTGCACATATGGAGGCTGCCATATTTGTTCTACCATTTTTACTACGGTGTCCCTGAATGGACAAAACAATGTGTGTGAGGCTTCTTCTCTGAACTTTAAAGCAGAACTCAGTAACTTCAGCTCGGGGCTCCCCCTAGTGGCGTTCTTTCACTGTCATAAAGTTCAACCCCCCCTTACACCCCCACAGCACACAGACGGCTTCTCTACCTGTCTTTCCTCTAGTTTGATCCCTGTTTATCTCTCTGAGCTTTTACTAGCTTGTTGATGCTACGTTGCTGCGTTGGTAGCAGCACCACGTCTCCCTCTGCTCAAAGCAAAGTCCTGTATTTTCTGAAACGGGACGTTTTACCGCGATTTGCGGGTAAATATGCCGTGGATTATATTTTTCTCTGGTGTTGGCGAGTAGCAGGTAAGAATACGAACTTTTATTTACTTTTTGCGGACGTGACAAGTGATTATTGAGCCTGAAGCAGTGATGCTTCACCCAGCGCCCAGACAGCGCAGCTACGTGAATCACTCTGGTCCAGCAAAGAGTTGGTTATGAGAGCCAGGAGCCGTGTTTAGGTGGTGTGAAGCTAAAGAAATGTTTTCTTCCAATTAGCGCTGGTAGTCTGGTTCAAATCAGAGCTGGTAGTCTGGTTCAGATCAGAGCTGGTAGTCTGGTTCAGATCAGAGCTGGTAGTCTGGTTCAGATCAGAGCTGGTAGTCTGGTTCAGATCAGAGCTGGTAGTCTGGTTCAGATCAGAGCTGGTAGTCTGGTTAAAATCAGAGCTGGTAGTCTGGTTAAAATCAGAGCTGGTAGTCTGGTTCAGATCAGAGCTGGTAGTCTGGTTCAGATCAGAGCTGGTAGTCTGGTTCAGATCAGAGCTGGTAGTCTGGTTAAAATCAGAGCTGGTAGTCTGGTTCAGATCAGAGCTGGTAGTCTGGTTAAAATCAGAGCTGGTAGTCTGGTTCAGATCAGAGCTGGTAGTCTGGTTAAAATCAGAGCTGGTAGTCTGGTTCAGATCAGAGCTGGTAGTCTGGTTCAGATCAGAGCTGGTAGTCTGGTTCAGATCAGAGCTGGTAATCTGGTTCAGATCAGAGCTGGAAGCAGCTCGGTAGATAGGGGACCTGAGTACCGTACAGCGGTTTCTGTTGTCGCAAGTTCTGCTCGGGTCGACGCAGGCAAAGTTGCATAGAGCTGCTCGCAGACCAGAGGCACCGGCGGGAGGGGGGGGGGGGGGGGGACACTGAATCGCTCCGTAAACACTTTGTTTAGCCCCACGGGGATTCCGGAAAGCATTTATTGAAGTAAAAAAGTTACTGAGGTTCTCCTTTAATTCTGCTGTACAGCTTTGTTTGATGGCAGTAAGAGACTGTTTGGGATCAGTGATGGTTCCTCATATCTGCACCTGAGATACTGGATCCACTCACAGATGAAAACATCTTCATGTCTGGGAGAATTTTGGCCACTAACAGCCACCGTACATTCACAACAGTGCTGGAATATGAAGTCATTTGAAAGAAAACATCTTTTCTTTCAAATACCATCTTATCACTAGATGTCAGTAATTCTTACAGACTGCACCTTTAACATAAAAAAATGGATCCTGTTTGCCATTTCTGTTCATGGAGGAAGAATTTAGCTGGTAAGTAAAAAAGTTCACAACAAACTGCAGTGACTCATTGGAAAGGTTTTCATAGTACAGTAGAAAGTCGTTTACAGTGAGGAGGTAACCGCTGAAAGTTTAAATCATTGATGAATGGATTTTCTCAAGATTAAAAAAAAAGATTATGATCTCGGAAAGATCAAGCAGAGTTTCCGTTGGACACAATGACATTCACGTGATATCTATGCTGTATCTTATGAAGGATTTCACAGTGAACCTCCTTCATCTTGTTGGAAATGCAGTAGCCTGTTTGTGCGGTGAGAGTTTCAGTTCTCTGCCAGTCCATGTCCAGAAGAACTTCCCTCCTGGTGTAATCTTTTTGAATTGAAAGATCTTCTGAATGGGCTCGATGCACAACGCCACTACCTCTGGAACTTCGTATGCTCCCTTGTTTCCTGTCTTTCATTATTCGACAAACTGATTAATCCAGGTGTGTCTGCTCATTGTTGCCGTAGTTACGGTGGTCAGGCACACCTCCGATTCCACCACATCCATGATGAGAATCTTCCTTTCTATGACAGGTTGTGCTGGTTAAACCACCACGTTGGTACGGAGGGGGCCAAAGTGGGCCAACCCCCCCCCCCCCCACACACACACACACACACACACACACCATTACACCTGACAAGCTGGGAGGTTTGTAATATTATCGGGGGCTTGTCCGGGATCTCTTTTACCCAATGCCGTTATAGGGAGGGGGTTAGCAGAGTATGTTGTGCATTTGTGTTGGATTTTGCTTTTAGTCTGGGGGTGCAAACATGGCACTGTTTGATTTGGAGTTTTTATGGAGCCGCCCTCACTGGATCCAAGACCACATGGATCCATGTTCACGATGATTCAGCAGATTCTGAGTGTAGCATCTGAATGTGGAGCTGAAATGGAGACTCATCAGACCAGCAACGTTCCTCCATCTTTATTGTCCAGTTCTGGTGATTCTGTGTGAATCGTAGCCTCAGTTTCCTGTTCTTAGCTGACGGGAGTGGAACCCGGTCTGGTCTCCTGCTGGATCCTGGTCCAGATACTGGGTCTGGTCTCCTGCTGGATCCTGGTCCAGATACTGGGTCTGGTCTCCTGCTGGATCCTGGTCCAGATACTGGGTCTGGTCTCCTGCTGGATCCTGGTCCAGATACTGGGTCTGGTCTTCTGCTGGATCCTGGTCCAGATACCCGGTCTGGTCTCCTGCTGGATCCTGGTCCAGATACTGGGTCTGGTCTCCTGCTGGATCCTGGTCCAGATACTGGGTCTGGTCTCCTGCTGGATCCTGGTCCAGACACCCGGTCTGGTCTCCTGCTGGATCCTGGTCCAGATACCCGGTCTGGTCTCCTGCTGGATCCTGGTCCAGATACTGGGTCTGGTCTCCTGCTGGATCCTGGTCCAGATACTGGGTCTGGTCTCCTGCTGGATCCTGGTCCAGACACCCGGTCTGGTCTCCTGCTGGATCCTGGTCCAGATACCCGGTCTGGTCTCCTGCTGGATCCTGGTCCATCATCTGCTGCTACTGGAGATTTTCTCTTCTTCAGACCGTCTCTGAAACCAGAGATGGTCGTGGTGGAAATCCCATAAACACTCAGAGCAACAACATGAAATCTCCTTCTTCCTCATTCTGACGCTCAGTTTGAACTTCAGCACGTCTCCATGACTGCATGCTGCTCTGTGATTGGCTGGTTGGATGTCTGTGTTGGGGACAGAAGCTGACGGTGTGGTGTAGAGTCTCTCCAGGGTTTGGTCCTCTGACGTGAATAATCTGTGCAACACCTGCAGCTGCAGGAATGTTCCTCCACCCAGCGACGGCAGCTGCTTGTGGTCTGACAGACGGATCCTCGGCCACACCTGAGCTGAAGAAAACAACCAAACCTGTCGATGCGTTTGTCAATCCTCCATCATTCTTTACTTCCAGTGATCAGCAGGAAGAGCCTGCAGCAGTTTGAATCAAAAGACGCTACGGTGGCCCAAAGGGACCACTGCAATAAGGAAAAGCTGCTAAAACTAAAACCGCAACAAGAAAATGCTGCAAAAATGAAAACGGCTGCAATGTGAAAATGTTGCAGGGGCATCTGGGGCAGCAGGGTTTTCAATGGGAAGTACGCGTAACATTTTCATTTATGCTGCTTTTTATTTTTGCTTATGACACACATTTGCCGCCGTGGGCCACTGTAAGGTTCACAGCTTTCCTGTTTTCAAACATAACAAACTTATTTGTTTTGGTTGCATCACATCTGATTTATTGACTTTTCTCATGTTTGGGTGTATGAATAATCAATCACAAATAGCATGTTTAATCAACAAAAAGTCTCAAGTGCTGCACAAAAGTAAAAATTTCAAGAAAATGGATAAAATCACAAGAACAGAAAATTTAATAACAAAGTAAATATATAAAAGAATACAGACGACCACACAACTCACGCAATGTTAAAAGCCGTGGAATAAAATGCGTCTACAGACGAGACTTCAAACATGACTGTGGGGGCTGTGCTGCCATGGGATGGGAGGGCCTTCCAGAGTCTTGGGCCCACCACCTAAAAAGCCGTCACCCTGGTTTTTAGTCTGGTTTTTTAACAATTAACAGAGGAAGAATGAACTGGATACAAGTTGCAGAGAAATCTTTTCAAGCCATGGTTCTTTAATTTTTTTCTTTGTTGAAGTAAAAATATCTGCATGTTCATGTTATTCTTTACATCACCCCAATACTGTGTTATAAAGATCTTGCTTTTTACAGACTTCTCAAATAAAGTTGTAATGTGTGTAGGGATGGCTGACGTTATCAGCCTGCTGATATTATTGGCAGATATTGGCATTAAAATATGATATTGGAATATATTGGCATCGTTGTTTAGGACTGATATTTTTTCTAATGAAATCTTGTGAGATTTCGTTCCATCAGCGCCGCTCCAGCATGTATAGCAGTCCCTGTTATCTTGGAAGAACTTCATTTCCCAGCATTCCTTTCAGAGTCATGTGACTACAGACTGACTTGCTTTGAAGCTGCTGATAACATGTCTGGTTTTAGGTTGTTGGTTAAGTTACCAAGTTGTCAGAAACATTAGGATTAGACACATGTTGGCGACAGTAGTTCAGGTGGTAGAGCAGGTCGGCCAATGTTCGAAGGATCGGCGGTTTGATTCCTGATCCCCCAGCCATCTGTCGTTGTGTCCTTGGGCAAGACACTTCACCCTCCTTGCCTCCAGTGGGGGCCTCGCTGGTGTATGAATGTGTGTGAATGTTCCCGTGGTGGAGGGAGGGGCTGTAGGCGCAAAATGGTTGCCAGTCTGTCCCAGGGAAGCTGTGGCTACATGCGTAGCTTACCATCACCACGTATGAATGAGGCTACATACGTAGCTTACCGTCACTGCGTATGAATGAGGCTACATACGTAGCTTACCATCACCATGTATGAATGAGGCTACATACGTAGCTTACCATCACCACGTATGAATGAGGCTACATACGTAGCTTACCATCACCACGTATGAATGAGGCTACATACGTAGCTTACCGTCACTGCGTATGAATGAGGCTACATACGTAGCTTACCATCACCATGTATGAATGAGGCTACATACGTAGCTTACCATCACCACGTATGAATGAGGCTACATACGTAGCTTACCATCACCACGTATGAATGAGGCTACATACGTAGCTTACCGTCACCACGTACGAATGAGGCTACATACGTAGTTTACCGTCACCACGTACGAATGAGGCTACATACGTAGTTTACCGTCACCACGCACGAATGAGGCTACATACGTAGTTTACCGTCACCACGTACGAATGAGGCTACATACGTAGTTTACCGTCACCACGCACGAATGAGGCTACATACGTAGTTTACCGTCACCACGTATGAATGAGGCTGCATACGTAGCTTACCGTCACCACGTACGAATGAGGCTACATACGTAGCTTACCGTCACCACGTACGAATGAGGCTACATACGTAGCTTACCGTCACCACGTATGAATGAGGCTACATACGTAGCTTACCGTCACCACGTATGAATGAGGCTACATACGTAGCTTACCGTCACCACGTATGAATGAGGCTACATACGTAGCTTACCGTCACCACGTACGAATGAGGCTACATACGTAGTTTACCGTCACCACGTACGAATGAGGCTACATACGTAGTTTACCGTCACCACGCACGAATGAGGCTACATACGTAGTTTACCGTCACCACGTACGAATGAGGCTACATACGTAGTTTACCGTCACCACGCACGAATGAGGCTACATACGTAGTTTACCGTCACCACGTATGAATGAGGCTGCATACGTAGCTTACCGTCACCACGTACGAATGAGGCTACATACGTAGCTTACCGTCACCACGTACGAATGAGGCTACATACGTAGCTTACCGTCACCACGTACGAATGAGGCTACATACGTAGCTTACCGTCACCACGTATGAATGAGGCTACATACGTAGCTTACCGTCACCACGTATGAATGTGGCTACATACGTAGCTTACCGTCACCTCGTATGAATGAGACTACATACGTAGCTTACCGTCACCACGTATGAATGAGACTACATACGTAGCTTACCGTCACCACGTATGAATGAGGCTACATACGTAGCTTACCGTCACCACGTACGAATGAGGCTACATACGTAGTTTACCGTCACCACGTACGAATGAGGCTACATACGTAGTTTACCGTCACCACGCACGAATGAGGCTACATACGTAGTTTACCGTCACCACGTACGAATGAGGCTACATACGTAGTTTACCGTCACCACGCACGAATGAGGCTACATACGTAGTTTACCGTCACCACGTACGAATGAGGCTGCATACGTAGCTTACCGTCACCACGTACGAATGAGGCTACATACGTAGCTTACCGTCACCACGTACGAATGAGGCTACATACGTAGCTTACCGTCACCACGTACGAATGAGGCTACATACGTAGCTTACCGTCACCACGTATGAATGAGGCTACATACGTAGCTTACCGTCACCACGTATGAATGTGGCTACATACGTAGCTTACCGTCACCTCGTATGAATGAGACTACATACGTAGCTTACCGTCACCACGTATGAATGAGACTACATACGTAGCTTACCGTCACCACGTATGAATGAGGCTACATACGTAGCTTACCGTCACCACGCATGAATGAGGAGTGAATGAATAATGGACCTACTGTGAGCGCTTTGAGTGCCTTGCAAGAAAAAGTCTAATCCATTACAATACCTGCTAGTATCTGATATATGGTAGTATCTGATTTCCAATCATCCAGTCAGATGTCCAAAATGAACCTCTGTCTGAGTTGAGGAGATTTTGGGATCTTTGCTCTCGGAGCAGAATATAGTTGTATCTCTCAAAATACGAGATACAATCTCACAGTTGTCTGCAGAGATCAGTATCAGTTGATATTAGAAATTAAGAGTCGGACAGTATCGGTACATCAGATATCGATTTTAAAAAGCCAATATCGAACATCCTTCTTTTATTAATCACAGTTGTTTGCAGAGATCGGTATCCGTTGATATCAGATATCAAAAATTAAGAGTTGGACATTATTGGTACATCAGATATTGGTAAAAAAAAAAAAGAAAAAAAGCCAACATAGAACATCCTTCATTTATTTATCACAGTTGCCTACAGATATCGGTATCTGTTGATATTGGATATCGGTAAAAGAGCCAATGTTGAACATCCCTAATTATGATGAAAAAAGTTGTAACTTTACAAGAAAAAAGTTGCCATTTTATGAGAATAAAATTGTAAATTTACGAGAATAAAGTTATAATTTTGTCCCTGTGTGGACTCTGAGAGTAGGCCTGCTGGTGATGGACGTCCGTGTCCTCAGGTGAGACGCCTGCAGCTGCCGGGCTGGAACTGTGTCACACGTCACCTGACTCTGGTGTCCCGTTGCGGACGGCTGGAGTTACCGGGGACGTGGTCTTGTGTTGGGAAACGTCTCTGACCCAGTTCCCACCTGGAATTTAACCATGATTTAAAGCGTGACGTTCCGTGTGGAGGTATTTTAATCTGTGACATTCTGCCAAGGTTCCCGTGCTCCACAGCAGCATGCTAATTCAGCCAGTCAGTCCAGCCTGCAGACTGTCCTCACCAGCCTTTAAAGAGGACTCTGAAATCTGGTCCAGCTCATCTTTGTCTCTTCTGATTCAGAAATGTGAAAAGAACGATTCATCAACTTTTCTTCTCACTTTCAGTGTTTAGAGCAGCTTTTCTGCCAGGAAAACACCTGGTTCCTGAAACGTGTTAAACGTGGAGAACAGAGTCCAGGTTGGATGGGAACATCTGCAGGTGTTTGCTGTGCTTCATCATGACTCCGCCGTCTCTGTGATGCCCTGAGGCTCCGCCCCCTGAGGCTCCGCCCCCTGAGACAGTGTGCTGCTCCAGCTGCAGGATAATGTCCCTCTGATGGCCATTATAACACATAATGTTTTGACACCATTAAGCGAGCCGTTTCCTGCAGCTTTACGACGGCTGAACCTCCTTCGGCCTCTTGGCCCGGCGCCACTTCAGGGCCAGACGGGGCCAGACGGGGCCAGACCAGCTCCTTAGCAGTGCTGACTGCTTCCTTTGGATGAAAACACTGTAGTGATGCAGGCTTGTAAAGACGCACAAAGCAACCTGTTCAGATTAAAGAGTCCTCGGAGAGAGGATCCGAGTCCGGACTGGCCGGGTTTCATTGTGATGTAGAGACTTGGACACGTTCAGCTGAGGTCTGGCTGCTGGTTTGGGCCTGAGTCGCTCTCTGAGGTTGTATTTAATTCCCGTTAAACAGTCCAAATGGTTAAAGGTTTGCTAGATCTCCCACAGCGCCTTCGTCTCATGGTGGCAGGTAACTCCGTGGTGTGGGTTGTGATGAATCGCTTACCCTTTTAAAATAATGAGAACAATGAAAAATAGATTGTTTTTACTAAATGAATAATGAAACAAAAAGAAGGATCAACAAATAATACAAATATGTTAAGACTAAACAGACTCATCAATTAAAGAATCTGTAAATACAGTATAAATTAGTGATGTTCAATATTGACTTTTTTTTACCGATATCTGATGTGCCAATATTGTCCCATTCTAAATTTATGATATCCAATATCAACCGATATGGATTTCCGCAGACAACTGTGAGACTGTATCTCTCATATTTTGAGAGATACAATGATATTCTACTCCCAAAATATCCTTAACTCAGCCAGAGGAGTTCATTTTGGACATCTGACTGCCAGATATCAGATACTAGCAGGTATCAGATACTACCAGATATCAGATATTAGCAGGTATCAGATACTACCATATATCAGATACTAGCAGGTATCAGATACTACCAGATATCAGATATTAGCAGGTATTAGATACTACCATATATCAGATACTAGCAGGTATTAGATACTACCATATATCAGATACTAGCAGGTACTAGATACTAGCAGGTATTAGATACTACCAGATATCCGATACTAGCAGGTAGTAGATACTACCATCTATCAGATACTAGCAGGTATCAGATACTACCATATATCAGATACGAGCAGGTATTAGATACTACCATATATCAGATACTAGCAGGTATCAGATACTACCATATATCAGATACTAGCAGGTAGTAGATACTACCATATATCAGATACTAGCAGGTAGTAGATACTACCATATATCAGATACTAGCAGGTATTAGATACTACCATATATCAGATACTAGCAGGTATTAGATACTACCATATATCAGATACTAGCAGGTATCAGATACTATCAGATACTTGCAGGTATCAGATACTACCATATATCAGATACTAGCAGGTATTAGATACTACCATATATCAGATACTAGCAGGTATTAGATACTACCATATATCAGATACTAGCAGGTATCAGATACTAGCAGGTATCAGATACTACCAGATATCAGATACTAGCAGGTATTAGATACTACCATGTATCAGATACTAGCAGGTATCAGATACTACCAGATATCAGATACTAGCAGGTATTAGATACTACCATATATCAGATACTAGATGGTATTAATAAGTCAGTCTGTAGCAGCAGCTGCACCGTAGTCACATGACTCTGAAAGGAATGCTGGGAAATGAAGTTCTTCAAGGACAACAAGGACTTTTCTACATGCTGGAATGATGCTAATGGAACAAGATCTTGCTAGATTTAATTTTTCTGTTACAAATTTTCATTCGTGAAAAATTGGTACCTCTACCGGAATTTCTATATCACATATTAATGCCGATATCAGCTGATTATTACAGTAGGTTGATAATATTGCGAGAATGTATGTCTCAAAATATGAGCGATACAACATCACAGTTGACTGCAAAATCTGTATCTGCTGATATCGGATATTCAAAAGCAAGTGTTGCGCAGTATCGGTATATCAGATATCGGTAAAATAGGCAATATCAAACATATTTTTCGTCCATAAATAAAATGTATATTTGTGTAACCATGAATTTATAACATTTTCTTATACATTTATTATTTATGCAGCATTTTCTGCATCATATTCTCTCTCTTTAATACTAATAATCTCTTAATTTAATAAAATGCTCAAACCTTTTTGTACTTTTGTATTGTTTTGTTGTCCCCTCATTTCTTGTTTTTTTTTCCTTGCCGTCTGTTATCGTTCCTCTGTTCTGGTTTCATGCAGATGGGACTGCTGCCGTTCAAACTGTGTTATTGGGTCACTGCTGGCTGACTGAGGGAGAGCCTCATCAGAGACTGACTGCTGTACTTCTCTCTCGTTTGTGAAATATAATGGCCTGAAAAAGACATCTGGACCGTTGCATACGCTCGTCCAAATCCAGTTCATATCTGAGCAGTAATGATGGGGTCCCATCGTATGACTGATATGAAGCTGGTCCCTCTTACAGTTCAGATTTGATGAGTTTGTTTATTTCCATTATGCCTCTGCAGACTCGGCCTCCTCCTCCTCGTTTCATATCGGAAATTAAGAGTTGGGCAATATTGGTATGTTGGACACTGGTTAGAAAACAAAGCCAATACTGAACGTCTCTATTTGTTTTACAGTGTAATATAATAGAATTTGAAACTGAAATCCAAATTCAGGATGATGTACAGATTTGGACTCAGCAGCTTTGGAATGAGGTGGAACGGGAGATTCTCATCATGATGAGGTGGAACGGGAGATTCTCATCATGACGAGGTGGAACGGGGGATTCTCATCACCATGAGGTAGACGGGAGATTCTCATCACGATGAGGTGGAACGGGAGATTCTCATCATGATGAGGTGGAACGGGAGATTCTCATCATGACGAGGTGGAACGGGAGATTCTCATCACCATGAGGTGGGGGTTGTGGGTGGAAGGGAGATTCTCATACACGGGAGATTCTCATCACGATGAGGTGGAACGGGAGATTCTCATCACCATGAGGTAGACGGGAGATTCTCATCACGATAAGGTGGAACGGGAGATTCTCATCATGATGAGGTGGAACGGGAGATTCTCATCATGATGAGGCGGAACGGGAGATTCTCATCATGAGGCGGAACGGGAGATTCTCATCACGATGAGGTGGAACGGGAGATTCTCATCATGATGAGGTGGAACGGGAGATTCTCATCACGATGAGGTGGAACGGGAGATTCTCATCACCATGAGGTAGACGGGAGATTCTCATCACGATGAGGTGGAACGGGAGATTCTCATCACCATGAGGTAGACGGGAGATTCTCATCACGATGAGGTGGAACGGGAGATTCTCATCATGATGAGGTGGAACGGGAGATTCTCATCATGATGAGGCGGAACGGGAGATTCTCATCATGAGGCGGAACGGGAGATTCTCATCACGATGAGGTGGAACGGGAGATTCTCATCACGATGAGGTGGAACGAGAGATTCTCATCGCGATGAGGCGGAACGGGAGATTCTCATCACGATGAGGCGGAACGAGAGATTCTCATCGCGATGAGGCGGAACAAGAGATTCTCATCGCGATGAGGCGGAACGGGAGATTCTCATCGCGATGAGGCGGAACGGGAGATTCTCATTGCGATGAGGCGGAACGGGAGATTCTCATCATGATGAAATGAAAAATACTTTATTCATCCCAGAAGGAAAATTCAACATTGTAAAAAGCTCACTCTTTTTTTTTGTTTTGTTTTTAACAATATAACATTAATATGAAATGATAACATAGCAATAATAAGTCAGTCTTGTTCTTCAGGGTGATGCTGCTGGCAGGAATGAATTTCTGTATCTCTCCGTCCTACAGTGAACCTGACGCAGCCTCCCACTGAACACACTCTGTTGATTCTTCACCGTGTTGTGGAGAGGAGGAAGAATCCTCCATCATCTTCATCAGCTTGTGCAGCATTCTTTTTTGAACGATCAGCTCCAGCGGCTCCAGAGTTCTCCCCAGCACCGAACCAGCTTTCTTGATCAGCTTGTTTAGTTTCTTCAAGTCTCCGGTTCTGGTTCTGATCCTGGTTCTGGTTCTGATGCTGCTTCCCCAGCAGATGCTGCAAAGCTGATGTCACTTTCCACAACAGACTTGTAGAAGATCTGCAACATGTTGGTGCAGACGTTGAATGATCTCAGCTTCCTTAAGAAGTAGAGTCTGCTCTGACCTTTCTTGTAGATGTAGTCACTGTTGCATTTCCAGTCGAGTCTGTTGTCCAGCTGAACTCCAGGTATTTGTAGTTCTCCACCACCTCCACCTCCTCTTCCAGGATGTAGACAGGACTATGCTGCTTATTCTTGCTCCTCCTGAAGTCAACAATCATCTCTTTAGTCTTGCTGGTATTTAAGATGAGCTGATTGTTACCATTTCACAAACTGACTGACCAGTTCCCTGTACTCGGCTTCTTGTCCATCACTGATACACCCAACAACTGCAGAGTCATCAGAGTATTTCTGCAGATGACAGGATCAGAGTTGTACTGGAAGTCTGAGGTGTACAGTGTAAAGAGGAATGGTGAGAGTACAGTCCCTTGTGGTGCTCCAGTGTTGCTGATCACCATCTCAGACACACAACCTTTCAGTCTCACAAACTGTGGTCTGTTTGTGAGGTAGTCGTAAATCCAGGTGGTTGTGGAGGATCCACCTGGAAGTTATGGAGCTTCTCACATAGCAAAGCAGCTGAATAGTATTAAATGCACTTGAAAAATCAAAGAACATGACCCTCAAAGTGCTGCCTGACTGGTCCAGATGAGAGTGGGCTCTCTGAAGCAGGAAGATGATGGCGTCTTCAACCCCAAACCCATTATGATATGCGAACTGTAATGGGTCCTGAAAGGTGTTCACTTGCTTGTTGAGGTGAGCCAGTAAGAGTCTCTCCAGGACTTTCATGATGTGAGATGTCAGAGCAACTGGTCTGTAGTCATCTGGTTCTGGTCCTGGTTCTGGTTCTGGTCTGTAGTCATTTGGTTCAGCTGGTTGTGGTTTTTTAGGGACAGGAACAAGACAGGATGTTTTCCGCAGCACAGGAACTCTGTTCTGTCTCAGGCTGGTGTTAAAAAGGTGCTGGAGAACCGGACATAGTTGTTCTGAGCAGGTCTGGAGAACTCTGGGACTGACACCATCTGGACCTGCAGCCTTGTTCCGGTTCAGTTTCTCTAGTTGTTTCTTGACCTGGTCACAGGAGACAGTCAGGCTGGAGGTGGAGACAGAGGAGGTCTCAGGATGTCCTGATGTGGGGGGAGAGGAGGTCTCAGGATGTCCTGATGTGGGGGGAGAGGAGGTCTCAGGATGTCCTGATGTGGAGGGAGAGGAGGTCTCAGGATGTCCTGATGTGGAGACAGAGGAGGTCTCAGGATGATGTCCTGATGTGGAGACAGAGGAGGTCTCAGGATGTCCTGATGTGGAGGGAGAGGAGGCTGTGTTCAGGTCCATGACTGAGGTGCAGGGTGACAGAGTGGAGGTGGGACAGGAAAGCTGTGGGCTCATGGAGGGTGTGTGGTGTGTTGGGTTGTCGGCAGGGGGGAACTGAACCTATTGAAGAACATGTTCAGTTCGTTAGCTCTGTCCAGACCTCCATCAGTCTGGTCCCCCTTTAACTTGAAGCCAGTGATTTTCTTCATTCCCGACCACACATCCCTCACGTTGTTCTGCTGGAGCTGCTCTCCAACTTCTTCCTGTAGTCCTCCTTCACTTCTTAGTCTGTGTTTTCAGTTGTTTTTGTGTGGTCTTCAGTAACTCCCTGTCTCCATCCCTGAAAGCTTTCTTTTTGATGTTCAGCAGCTTTTTCAGGTCACTGGTGATCCAGGGTTTGTTATTGGGGAAGCACCTCACTGTTCTTGTTGGAACGATGCTGTCCACACAGAAGTTTATGTAATCTGTCACACACTCAGTCATGGTGTTGATGTCATCTCCATGAGGTTCACAGAGGACATTCCAGTCTGTGGCCTCAAAGCACCCTCTCAGAGCATCTTCAGCCTCAGTAGACCAGGTTTTAATCGTCCTCCTAATGACTGGTTGCTGCTGAACGATGGGCTTGTAGGTGGAGGTGAGAAGAACCAGATTATGATCTGATCTTCCTAAAGGAGGCAGGGCAGAGGAGATGTATGCATTCTTAGTGTTTGCATAAAATAAGTCCAACATCTTATTTTCTCTGGTGGAGCAGCTGACAAACTGCTGGAAAGTTGGCAACGTTGCAGAGAGGGAGACGTTGTTGAAGTCTCCAGAGATCGCTATGAATGAGTTTGGATGCTGTGTTTGTAGTTTAGCAATGAGGTGGAATGGGAGATTCTCATCATGAGGTGGAACGAGAGAGCAATATTTCTCAAGAATGTTTCCAACACTTTTTGGATCTGTGACACCAGGAATGAAGGCACTGGTCTCGCCCGGTTCTACACGGTGGAGATTTACCTTTGTTTGTTTGGTTTCATCATTTTCTAAAAAAACAACAACAGTCATCTTTAAAGTTGGAACCACCAGACTCAGAGTTGAGCATTCAATCTTTATTTTTCCAAGTTTTTCTTGGTAAAATCTGGAATGTCAGCAGTATCCCGGGAACTTGTTCTCCTCCCGGCAGATATTTAAGGGTTAATACGTAAACTCTACACCTACGATTCTCATGTTCCTTTCAGTCCCTTTCTGCCCAACGGTGACATCATCGTTTCTTTCTGAGGAAGACTGAAAGACTTTTGTTCTCCTTCTTCTTGCTTTTGTCCAGAGAAGACAATGGAGTGACTCTGGGGGGCAGAGGAAGAGGGGGAGGATGATGATAATGGGGCAACGAGCAGGAATGAGTTGAATAGACAAATACAAAAGAAAATTAGGAGAGTTGAAGTTCCCTGCAGTGATGTTGGGGGTAAAGTGTCCTTCCAGCAAAAGGCAACAGTTTTAGTGGAAATATTCAGGTTTTTATCAGGAGGGATCTTCCAGGCCTGCAGCTTTATATCCTTCATTCTACATTTCTCTTCTCACTGTTACACAGAACGGAGACTCGTTTATGGATCCTGATGCTACTGATTCAGTTCAGTTTCATTTATATGCTCAAGAACCTTCACAGACCCGGTCCAGTTCAGTATAATCCATTCCTATCCAGTTAAATCCACATCAGTCCGGTTTATAATAACTATGTTCATATAAACCAGTTTATACCACAGGACCAGAACCAGGAGGGTCCTGGTTCCTTCCTGGTCCTGATGGAGGTTTTCCTTCCTGGTTCTGGTCCAGATGGACGTGTTCCTTCCTGGTTCTGGTTCTGATGGAGGTTTTCCTTCCTGGTTCTGGTCCAGATGGAGGTTTTACTTCATGGTTCTGGTCCTGATGGAGGTTTTCCTCCTGGTTCTGGTCCTGATAGAGGTTTTCCTTCCTGGTTCTGATCCTGATGGAGGTTTTCCTTCCTGGTTCTGGTCCTGATGGAGGTTTTCCTTCCTGGTTCTGGTCCTGATGGAGGTTTTCCTTCCTGGTTCTGGTCCTGATAGAGGTTTTCCTTCCTGGTTCTGATCCTGATGGAGGTTTTCCTTCCTGGTTCTGGTCCTGATGGAGGTTTTCCTTCCTGGTTCTGGTCCTGATGGAGATTTTTCTCTCCAGCGTCTCAGGATGAAGCATCCAATCAGGTTGACGATGTCTTTGTTTGTTGTATAAATAAAGCTGAATTGAATCTCCTCAGCTGGAGGAATCCTCCATCTCAGTTTTCAGGAACGATGCATCCGTTTCTCCGCTTCAGTCTTTTCCAACCGTTCCTCCATCTTTAGGTGCTTTTCTGAATGTTAGGGTGGTGAGTGAATGAAAATGTCACCGTGCCGGTCGTCTGTTCGCTCTGTAATAACTGCAGAACGTGCTTCCTCGTGGTTTCACTCTGCAGGATCCAGTATGTTTACTGGTGCATGCAGAAACGGCAGAAACGGCAACGCCAGCGTTTCTTTTCCGCCCTGTTTTTGCTCTGAAATTTAAAGGTAATGAAACATGAAATAAGTTAAAAAGCTGAAGTTCAGCAACTCATCCTGCATCCCGCTAGTTTCCCGCCTCCAGCCACCAGCATGGCTCGCCAAGGCGTCTCTGTTCCACCGGCGGATGCCGTCACTGTCCCGCCGTGACGGGAGGACTTTGGACCCCATCATTAAAAACGTCCAGTATGATGCTGATGCAGAAATCCAGTCATGTTCACGCTGGCCATCACTGGAGTGGAGGAAATGCATTTCTGCTTTCAGAGGTAGAGCATTCAGTGTCATTACTAAGTAAGGTGAAACTATAGGAGTGTTTGATATTGGCTTTTTTACCAATATCCAATTTACCGATATTGCCATACTCTGGTCTTTGTCACAACTGAAGTCACATGACTCTAAAAGAAATGCAGGGATATGAAGTTCTCCCAGGAAAAGCAGGGAGTTTTCTATATGTTGGATCGTTGCTAATGGAAGAAGATCTCGCGAGATTACGTCATGTAACTTGAACTCGTGAGTTTTTGTTAGAAAAAACAATATCGCTCTGAAAAAATTAGACTAATTTCCAGAAAAACTTTCTGCATGCTAATGGAACAAGATTTACTTACGAAATCTCGTGGGATTTTGGTGTTGCGTTACAAAATCTTATGAGTAGAAATATGGGTTTGATAAAAAAACAATCTTGATATTTTCCAATATCACATTTTAATGCTGATATCTGTCAATCATATCAGTAGGCCGATAATATCGGACACCGTTATTTAAAACGGCTAAAATTTGATCCGCTCAAAGTACACGATGATTCATTGTTTAACTCGTTGCAAAATGACTTTTTGCTAAATGTTTCTTTTCATTGATAAATGCGTTTTTTTCTGAGTGATCACTGTGTGTCAAACTGATCAGGCATAAATAAAAACAGACGGTTCAGAGATAAAATTAACAATAAATTATCTTATTTTATATTATCATTATTGATTTACTTGAAAGAAAATGCATAAATTTAGAAGAGAATTTATTAAAACATGTTTTTTAAGGTCAGAAACTAGAGACGTCCGATATTGTCGGCCGATGTTGGCAGTCAAATGTGATATCAGAAAATATCAGTCTCAGCTTTTATTCCTTACTTTTTTTTACATTACAAAAACTCATGGCCATGCATCGCTGGAGGGTGTAAGAAAATATCTATATTTATAATATGAAAAAGTACTGTATTGATATTTTCCAACTTCGAACATTCCTTTCTTATTTACATTTTAACTTTATAGAAACTTATATTTCATCGGTTGATGTCGGAAATTAAGAGTTGGACAATATCGGTATATTGAATATCTGTGGAGGAAAAAGCAGATATCAAACACCCTTTTCCTAAAGTAATGAAAATCATAATGGATCAAAAACCTGTTATTAAGGTGGGAAACTTGTGATGCTTCAAACTGTGACATGTAAATATCTTCATGGTGGTTTAGGGGGAAGGGTGCCTGCAGGGGGGCTCTTATCTGCATTTGCAGCTTTGTTGGCTGTAAAACTGCAGTCTCAGTAGGAGCTACAGTCTCTGCACCTCAGTCATGTCTGAGTTCAGCTCTAATATTCATAAGATGGGTTCATTTTCCTTCTCTCCATCAGCTCCACGACGCTGACTTAACATTGTTTCAGCGAGCAGACTCTGTGGGAACATTATCACTCTGTAATTCTCTCAGCTGGCCTCTTTTCACCTCAGTCTCCTTCACAGCTGAATATCACCCAGTATGGAGTCATCCACCTGAGAGCGGCGATAATGAAGCTGCACACAAGCTCCGCCCCCGAATCCTGCTCATTTATTACCATCGGGGCTTAGACGAGGCTCAGCCCTTTGAGTCAAACTTACGTAATCTCTCCCTCGGCTCCGTATCAACATCAGGTCCGACAAAAGCCCTTTTCTCAATCTTAATAACGTGAATTGGGCTCCGATCGTCCTGCAGTGCGACGCTCAGCAGAGGAAGAGAGATCCTCATCATCTCAGCTGGGACGAGTCTTAATAACGGAGGCGAACGTCCTCCCTTCGGCCTGCCGTGATGATCTGTGGATCAGGCCGGCAGCAAGGACGCGCACTGGTGATAGTCACACTGCAAATGCTGGCATGTGCAGACACGCCTGCAGGAACCAGACTGTAAATACGGTGGCCCGGAGGAGTCAGAACACAACACAAGCCACAACACGACACAATTAACCACAACACTACCACAAAAATAACCGCAACACCAAAAAGAAGCCACAGCACCAAAAATTAACCGAACAGCAACACAGTTAGCCACAGCACGAAAAATTAACCGAACAGCAACACAGTTAGCCACTGCACGAAAAATTAGCAACAACACGACACAATTCACCACAACACTACCACAATAATAACCGCAACACCAACAATAAGCCACAGCACGAAAAATTAACCGAACAGCAACACAGTTAGCCTCAGCAAGAAAAATTAGCAACAACATGACAAAAATAACCGCAACACCAACAATAAGCCACAGCACGAAAAATTAGCCACAACACGACACAATTCACCACAACACTACCACACTAATAACCGCAACACCAACAATAAGCCACAGCAAGAAAAATTAACCAAACAGCAACAGAGTATATATATATATATATATATATATATATATATATATATATATATATATATATATATATACACACACACACACACATGTATATATGAAAGGTTTTAATCCCCTCTCTGTTTCAGGACAAGGAGCAACTGATCATCAGATCTCAGCGATCTAGGGGCTTGAAGGGTTAAAAAGTCGGACAGATAAGAGGGGACGACCGATTTAAAGACCAAACAAAGTGTCAAGGATTTTATTCTACATGTACTGTGGAGTATTTCCATTTATAGAGGAATGACGATGAAGCCAAATCTACTTATTTAAATAGACTTGCATGATATTATTGGCCTGATATTGGTATAGCCTGATATTGGCTTTAAAACTGAATATTGATATCGACGCATATCGGTCGATATTTTCACATTTTATTGATTTATTTGATTTGGCAGAGAAGGACTGAGCGATATGAAACAAATATATCGTGATATATTTGTTTTAGGTGATGATATACGATATATTTCGGTATTTTTACCCTAAATAAACAGGTGACACCTTTGTTGTCGGGCGAGGTGCAGTCGGGTCATTACGAAAAAATAAAACAAACATTTGCACAACTTAATACCACAATATAGCGGTATATGCACAAATCATGTAAATATCATATCGTGATATCATATTGGTGTATCACCCAGCCCTAATACAGAGCATATAAAAACACAGAGAAAAACTTCCAAATATGTAGATTTTGCTAAAAGTCTGGCTTCTATCGGTTGTCTCTCGCCAGGTCTTAAAAATGCTGCATGAAATGAGGAAATACAGAAATATCACATTGTAGATAAAACAGTTATCAACATAATTAACTGATATATAACAGGCACTGTTTGGTGGTGAGCCAGAGTGCTATTTTTATTTTTTATTTTTTTTTCCTTTTTGAAAAAATATCTGTGGGGCATGGGGTCAGCATTAGGCCACGCCCATTGTGCAACATTATGACATCACCGGCAACTACTGGATCTGCAGCAGAAGTATTTTTCTAATTGTTAACAAGGAATGAATATTACACTATTTTCAGATTTAATATTGGTACCAGCCATGAAAAGCAGAAAAGTATCAGTATCGGTACGAATTTCTCATATGGTGCATCACTAGATTTAAACGTGCAGACTGGATCGCTGCTAGTTCACCCACTACAATGCAAACTTTTAAAAGCTAAATGCGCTTTGGATGGAGTCCGTTTAGTGTACCGGAAAGCTGTTTGTCCAGAAATGACATGTTAGGGTGGTAAGATGGGAGTTTCTGTCCACCATCCAGAGTTCAGCATTGCTCTCCTCATGTTTGGCTGTAAATTTAAAGTTGTACTTCCATGGTGATGTCATGAATATTTCTGTGTTCTCCATTATCATTGAATGCATTCTGCATCGTTTCTGTTTAAAAAAAACCTTCTGGTATCTTTGTATCCAGCTGTATTTGTATACTAGAAGAGAGGCTTGAGGTCCAACGGCAGCTTTTCCGGGTCCTTCTCATGAATTTCCGTCTGATTGGCTGCCTCCCATCAGTGTATGAAGGAAGCTCCGCCCTCCGCTCTTATTTTGTTACAGACAGGAAATAGAGCCGACAAACAAGTTTGTTCCGCCATGCTAACAAACAGTTAGCTAATTAGCTTCTCAACTCCGAAGCTACAGTCGTGCCGTCTTTACTTCTAGTGTGTAGTGGAGGGTTACCTGCCTTCCAATGGACAGATAGAAACCCCACGTGGGATACGCTATTTGCAATGTGACGTAGAAGTGCGAGGCTGCTCCCGATTCGCTCTTTTCTTCGTATTGTTTCTCTGATGAGAAAGCACAGCCGACTGGGGGGAACGCAACGCTAGCAAGTCAGCATGTGTAAGTAAACAAGGGGAAACCCTCCGTATTTCAGAAGGAGCAAGTTTTCAGTGGAAGGAGGCTTTTAACCGTTTTACTGAAGATGCAACTCTGTTGAAAGTAACTTCCTCCTGTTGTGTTGAAATGAAAGATTTCTGTTGCGTTGTTGAAGCAGGAGGTGAAATGAGCGAGTGTTTGTTGTCCTGCCAGACTTCTGTTCAGCAAAGTCATGGATGTTGGAGAAACACACACACACACACAGACACACACACACACAGCTATCATGGACTCACAGAGGATGATGACACAACAATCAATACGACCAATCACACGGCTCCATCATCCAAAACAAACAGGACGTCTCCTGCTGCCCTGTGTGGCTCAGCTGGTGTGACATCACAGGTGATGTCATCAGTACTGTCAGACTGATTATCTGTTGTTTCCATTAGACCGAGTGTTTGGTTAAAGGCTTACCGCCGTGCACGCCGCAGAGTGCACGTTCTTCCATCAAAGTCAAGCAAAGGAAGGTGAAGAAGACTTTGTACAGGAAGTCTGAGGAAGATGTGATGGAGCTGTGTGATGTGCATGTTTCTGCAGTGACTCTTGGAGCCTTGAACAACTTACATTTTTGTTGCGTGTTTTTCTTTTTGTTTTCAGTTCAGCTGATGCAAACTAGGTTGTGTGTGTGTCTGATATTCAAATCTCGCAGCGCTGTAGGAAAACTACCGGCATCAGACCTCCTGCTGGCTTCACTTCACCAGGTTTCTTACTAACTTCAGGGAATAGTTAAAGTTAGGAAGAAAAAAGAAGCTGATTTTGGCCTTGATGAAAAGTTGATATAGCCAAGAACAAGTGAACACTTTTTATCCCAGTCAGCATCAGAACCTTTAATCCCAGTCAGCATCAGAACCTTTATTCCCAGTCAGCATCAGAATCTTTAATCCCGGTCAGCATCAGAACCTTTAATCCCAGTCAGCATCTAGAACCTTTAATCCCAGTCAGCATCTAGAACCTTTAATCCCAGTCAGCATCTAGATCCTTTAATCCCAGTCAGCATCTAGATCCTTTAATCCCAGTCAGCATCAGAACCTTTAATCCCAGTCAAAATCAGAACCTTTAATCCCAGTCAGAATAAGAACCTTTAATCTCCGACAGCACCAGAACCTTTAATCCCTGTCAGCATCAGAACCTTTAATCCCAGTCAGAAACTGAACCTTTAATCCCAGTTGGCATCAGAACCTTTAGTCCCAGTTGGCATCAGAACCTTTAATCCCAGTCAGCATCAGAACCTTTAATCCCAGTCAGAATCAGAACCTTTAATCCCAGTCAGCATCAGAACCTTTAATCCCAGTCGGAAACTGAACCTTTAATCCAAGGCAGCATCAGAACCTTTAATCCCAGTCAGAATCAGAACCTTTAATCCCAGTCAGCATCAGAACCTTAAATCCCAGTCAGCTTCAGAACCTTTAATCCCAGTCGGCATCAGAACCTTTAATCCCAGTAGGCATCAGAACCTTTAATCCCAGTCAGAATCTGAACCTTTAAACCCAGTCAGCATCAGAACCTTTATTCCCAGTCAGCATCAGAACCTTTAATCCCAGTCAGCATCCACAACCTTTAATCCCAGTCAGCATCCACAACCTTTAATCCCAGTCAGCTTCAGAACCTTTAATCCCAGTCAGAATCTGAACCTTTAATCCCAGTGAGCATCAGAACCTTTAATCCCAGTCAGCACCAGAACCTTTAATCCCGGTCAGCATCAGAACCCTTAATCCCAGTCATAATCAGAACCTTTCATCCCAGTCAGCATCTAGAACCTTTAATCCCAGTCAGCATCTAGATCCTTTAATCCCAGTCAGCATCTAGATCCTTTAATCCCAGTCAGCATCTAGATCCTTTAATCCCAGTCAGAATCATAACCTTTAATCCCGGTCAGAATCAGAACCTTTAATCCCAGTCAGCATCTAGAACCTTTAATCCCAGTCAGCATCTAGATCCTTTAATCCCAGTCAGCTTCAGAACCTTTAATCCCAGTCGGCATCAGAACCTTTAATCCCAGTAAGCATCAGAACCTTTAATCCCAGTCAGAATCTGAACCTTTAAACCCAGTCAGCATCAGAACCTTTATTCCCAGTCAGCATCAGAACCTTTAATCCCAGTCAGCATCCAGAACCTTTAATCCCAGTCAGCATCAGAACCTTTAATCCCAGTCAGAATCTGAACCTTTAATCCCAGTGAGCATCAGAACCTTTAATCCCAGTCAGCACCAGAACCTTTAATCCCAGTCAGCATCAGAACCCTTAATCCCAGTCATAATCAGAACCTTTCATCCCAGTCAGCATCTAGAACCTTTCATCCCAGTCAGCATCTAGATCCTTTAATCCCAGTCAGCATCTAGATCCTTTAATCCCAGTCAGCATCTAGATCCTTTAATCCCAGTCAGCATCTAGATCCTTTAATCCCAGTCAGCATCATAAACCTTTAATCCCAGTCAGAATCATAACCTTTAATCCCGGTCAGAATCAGAACCTTTAATCCCAGTCAGCATCTAGAACTTTTAATCCCAGTCAGCATCTAGATCCTTTAATCCCAGTCAGCATCAGAACCTTTAATCCCAGTCAGAAATTGAACCTTTAATCCCAGGCAGCATCAGAACCTTTAATCCCATTCAGAGTCTGAACCTTTAATCCCAGTGAGCATCAGAACCTTTAATCCCAGTCAGAATCAGAACCTTTAAACCCAGTCAGCATCAGAACTTTTATTGCGAGTCAGTATTTGAACCTTTAATCCCAGTCATCATCAGAATCTTTAATCCCAGTCAGCATCAGAACCTTTAATCCCAGTCGGCATCAGAACCTTTAATCCCAGTCAGCATCAGAACCTTTAATCCCAGTCAGCATCAGAACCTTTATTCCCAGTCAGAATCAGAGCCTTTAATCCCAATCAGCATCTAGATCCTTTAATCCCAGTCAGCATCAGAACCTTTAATCCCAGTCAGAAACTAAACCTTTAATCCCAGGCAGCATCAGAACCTTTAATCCCAGTCAGAAACAGAACCTTTAAACCCAGTCAGCATCAGAACTTTTATTGCCAGTTAATATCTGAACCTTTAATCCCAGTTAGCATCAGAACCTTTAATCCCAGTCAGCATCAGAACCTTTAATCCCAGTCGGCATCAGAACCTTTAATCCCAGTAAGCATCAGAACCTTTAATCTCAGTCAGAATCAGAACCTTTAATCCCAGTCAGCATCAGAACCTTTAATCGGAGTCAGCATCAGAACCTTTAATCCCAGTCAGCATCAGAACCTTTAATCCCAGTCAGCATCTAGAACCTTTAATCCCAGTCAGCATCAGAACTTTTATTGCCAGTCAGTATTTGAACCTTTAATCCCAGTCAGCATCAGAACCTTTAATCCCAGTCGGCATCAGAACCTTTAATCCCAGTCAGCATCAAAACCTTTAATCCCAGTCAGAATCAGAACCTTTTATTTCCAGTCAGCGTCAGAACTTTTATTGCCAGTCAGTATTTGAACCTTTAATCCCAGTTAGCATCAGAACATTTAATCCCAGTCAGCATCAGAACCTTTAATCCCAGTCATCATCGGAATCTTTAATCCCAGTCAGCATCAGAACCTTTAATCCCAGTCAGCATCAGAATCTTTAATCCCAGTCACCATCAGAACCTTTGTTCCCAGTCAGAATCAGAACCTTTAATCCCAGTCGGCATCTAGATCCTTTAATCTCATTCAGCATCAGAACCTTTAATCCCAGTCAGCATCCAGAGCCTTTAATCCCAGTCAGCATCAGAACCTTTAATCCCAGTCAGAATCTGAACCTTTAATCCCAGTAGGCATCAGAACCTTTAATCCCAGTCAGTATCTAGAACCTTTAATCCCAGTCAGCATCAGAACCTTTAAACCCAGTCAGAATCAGAACCTTTAATCCCAGTCAGAATCAGAACCTTTAAACCCAGTCAGCATCAGAACCTTTAATCCCAGTCAGCATCAGAACCTTTAATCCCAGTCAGAATCAGATCCTTTAATCTCCGGCAGCACCAGAACCTTTAATCCCAGTCAGAATCTGAACCTTTAATCCCATTCAGCATCAGAACCTTTAAACCCAATCAGCATCTAGATCCTTTAATCCCAGTCAGCATCAGAACCTTTAATCCCAGTCAGAAACTAAACCTTTAATCCCAGGCAGCATCAGAACCTTTAATCCCAGTCAGAAACAGAACCTTTAAACCCAGTCAGCATTTAGAACTTTTATTGCCAGTCAGTCTTTGAACCTTTAATCCCAGTTAGCATCAGAACCTTTAATCCCAGTCAGCATCAGAACCTTTATTCCCAGTCAGCATCAGAACTTTTATTGCCAGTTAATATCTGAACCTTTAATCCCAGTTAGCATCAGAACCTTTAATCCCAGTCAGCATCAGAACCTTTAATCCCAGTCGGCATCAGAACCTTTAATCCCAGTAAGCATCAGAACCTTTAATCTCAGTCAGAATCTGAACCTTTAATCCCAGTCAGCATCGGAACATTTAATCGCAGTCAGAATCAGAACCTTTAATCCCAGTCAGCATCAGAACCTTTAATCCCAGTCAGCATCTAGAACCTTTAATCCCAGTCAGCATCAGAACTTTTATTGCCAGTCAGTATTTGAACCTTTAATCCCAGTCAGCATCAGAACCTTTAATCCCAGTCGGCATCAGAACCTTTAATCCCAGTCAGCATCAAAACCTTTAATCCCAGTCAGAATCAGAACCTTTTATTTCCAGTCAGCGTCAGAACTTTTATTGCCAGTCAGTATTTGAACCTTTAATCCCAGTCAGCATCAGAACCTTTAATCCCAGTCAGCATCAGAACCTTTAATCCCAGTCAGCATCAGAATCTTTAATCCCAGTCACCATCAGAACCTTTGTTCCCTGTCAGAATCAGAACCTTTAATCCCAGTCGGCATCTAGATCCTTTAATCTCATTCAGCATCAGAACCTTTAATCCCAGTCAGCATCCAGAGCCTTTAATCCCAGTCAGCATCAGAACCTTTAATCCCAGTCAGAATCTGAACCTTTAATCCCAGTAGGCATCAGAACCTTTAATCCCAGTCAGTATCTAGAACCTTTAATCCCAGGCAGCATCAGAACCTTTAAACCCAGTCAGAATCAGAACCTTTAATCCCAGTCAGAATCAGAACCTTTAAACCCAGTCAGCATCAGAACCTTTAATCCCAGTCAGCATCAGAACCTTTAATCCCAGTCAGAATCAGATCCTTTAATCTCTGGCAGCACCAGAACCTTTAATCCCAGTCAGAATCTGAACCTTTAATCCCATTCAGCATCAGAACCTTTAAACCCAGTCAGCATCAGATCCTTTAATCCCAGTCAGTATCCAGAACCTTTTAATCCCAGTCAGCATCAGAACCTTTAATCCCAGTCAGCATCAGAACCTTTCATCCCAGTCAGCATCAGAACCTTTCATCCCAGTCAGCATCAGAACCTTTAATCCCAGTCAGCATCAGAACCTTTAATCCCAGTCAGCATCAGAACCTTTCATCCCAGTCAGCATCAGAACCTTTAATCCCAGTCAGAATCTGAACCTTTAATCCCAGTCAGCATCTGAACCTTTAGTCCCAGTCAGCATTCGAACCTTATTCCCAGTCAGCATCCAGAACCTTTAATCCCAGTCAGCATCCAGAACCTTTAATCCCAGTCAGCATCAGAACCTTTAATCCCAGTCAGCATCAGAACCTTTAATCCCAGTCAGAATCAGAACCTTTAATCCCAGTCAGCATCAGAACCTTATTCCCAGTCAGCATCCAGAACCTTTAATCCCAGTCAGCATCCAGAACCTTTAATCCCAGTCAGCATCAGAACCTTTAATCCCAGTCAGCATCAGAACCTTTAATCCCAGTCAGCATCCAAAACCTTTAATCCCAGTCAGCATCCAGAACCTTTAATCCCAGTCAGCATCCAGAACCTTTAATCCCAGTCAGCATCCAGAACCTTTAATCCCAGTCAGCATCAGAACCTTTAATCCCAGTCAGCATCCAGAACCTTTAATCCCAGTCAGCATCAGAACCTTTGTGCGGACTTATCCATCCTGAGGAGTCGGAGAATTGAAGCTAATAACCTCCAACTTTGAAGCGATGACTTGCAGAGATGCATCGCTGCTCAGGGAGAACCACTAGTGAGGAAGTAATTCCTCTGTTTTTATTCAGTGGCCTGAAAGTAAACCCTAAATTAAATCTAGTGGGCGTGAAAATGTGTGAAATATTCTCCAGTGAGGAGAGAACCCTCGACGAAACGAGGGCGTGAACTCAGTGGAAGTTCAGGACGGAGGTTCGGTGTGTTTGCAATGGGAGGCAGACGTTGGGAGCGGAGCAGCAATGAATGAAAGCTCAGCCGTGGTTTCTGAATCAGCTCTGAGCTGCAGGCAGCTGGTGACTCATCGCCAGATAAAGATGCTCCTCTGTCTGCTGAAATGTGCATAATGATGCTTCATTCACACATTCGGCTCGCTGGAGAGAACGGTGAGGGTGGATGAATGAGAGTCCACATGCTCAACAGATGTTCATGCTCCTCTGAGACCAATCCAGTGATGCCATTATAACCCAACTGGCTTGCTTTTGTCTGCTGGTATTTTGGTGGCCTGAGGTCTTATGTAAGCTGTTCCCAGGTAGAAAAGGTGGAGGATGATGTGTTTTAGTTGGGAAGACTTTGCCAGATCAGTTTGTTTCTCAGTTGTTCATTGTCTGAGGCGTTTTACTGCAGAAACAAAAACAGCGAAGGCGAGGAAGCGTTTCACTTCTCTGTTTAATTACCTGTATTCCACAATCCTGGGGTCTGACTGAGACCCCGAGAGGCTGAAGTGGACATCTAACCAGAGTTCAACTGATTTGGTTGCACTTGCATTATTTCTGCAGTTACTTACGGGTTTTAAGCTGTTAACAATATACAGATTGATTATAAATCTCCTTAAACATTTATTACTAACTAATTACTAGAGTAGTTCCTTCCACTGATGGGCAACAACAGCTGCATCTGATGTCTTTCCTCCTTAGCATTTTATTTACACACATCTGATATCTATTTAGGAATGGATATAGCGATAACCTGGAGTCGATACTTCGATGCCAGCCAGACAAAATGTTTATCTTTTGAGTAGAAAACTTGCAGTTTTTCCATTTCTGAAAGTTTTAGAAAATGAAATGACATGAAAGCTCCAGATTCTAGCTTCTGTATCACATGATGGTGGTAGCCTATCAGATTCTAGCTTCTGTATCACATGATAGTGGTAGCCTATCAGATTCTAGTTTCTGTGTCACATGATGGTGGTAGCCTATCAGATTCTAGCTTCTGTATCACATGATGGTGGTAGCCTATCAGATTCTAGCTTCTGTGTCACATGATGGTGGTAGCCTATCAGATTCTAGCTTCTGTATCACATGATGGTGGTAGCCTATCAGATTCTAGTTTCTGTGTCACATGATGGTGGTAGCCTATCAGATTCTAGCTTCTGTATCACATGATGGTGGTAGCCTATCAGATTCTAGTTTCTGTGTCACATGATGGTGGTAGCCTATCAGATTCTAGCTTCTGTATCACATGATGGTGGTAGCCTATCAGATTCTAGCTTCTGTGTCACATGATGGTGGTAGCCTATCAGATTCTAGCTTCTGTATCACATGATGGTGGTAGCCTATCAGATTCTAGTTTCTGTGTCACATGATGGTGGTAGCCTATCAGATTCTAGCTTCTGTATCACATGATGGTGGTAGCCTATCAGATTCTAGCTTCTGTATCACATGATGGTGGTAGCCTATCAGGTTCTAGCTTTTGTATCACATGATGGTGGTAGCCTATCAGATTCTAGCTTCTGTATCACATGATGGTGGTAGCCTATCAGATTCTAGCTTCTGTGTTACATGATGGTGGTAGCCTATCAGATTCTAGCTTCTGTATCACATGATGGTGGTAGCCTATCAGATTCTAGCTTCTGTATCACATGATGGTGGTAGCCTATCAGATTCTAGCTTCTGTATCACATGATGGTGGTAGCCTATCAGATTGTAGCTTCTGTATCACATGATGGTGGTAGCCTATCAGATTCTAGCTTTTGTATCACATGATGGTGGTAGCCTATCAGATTGTAGCTTCTGTATCACATGATGGTGGTAGCCTATCAGATTGTAGCTTCTGTATCACATGATGGTGGTAGCCTATCAGATTCTAGCTTCTGTATCACATGATGGTGGTAGCCTATCAGGTTGTAGCTTCTGTGTCACATGATGGTGGTAGCCTATCAGATTCTAGCTTCTGTATCACATGATGGTGGTAGCCTATCAGATTCTAGCTTCTGTATCACATGATGGTGGTAGCCTATCAGATTCTAGCTTCTGTATCACATGATGGTGGTAGCCTATCAGATTCTAGCTTCTGTATCACATGATGGTGGTAGCCTATCAGATTCTAGCTTCTGTATCACATGATGGTGGTAGCCTATCAGATTCTAGCTTCTGTATCACATGATGGTGGTAGCCTATCAGATTCTAGCTTCTGTATCACATGATGGTGGTAGCCTATCAGATTGTAGCTTCTGTATCACATGATGGTGGTAGCCTATCAGATTGTAGCTTCTGTATCACATGATGGTGGTAGCCTATCAGATTCTAGCTTTTGTATCACATGATGGTGGTAGCCTATCAGATTGTAGCTTCTGTATCACATGATGGTGGTAGCCTATCAGATTGTAGCTTCTGTATCACATGATGGTGGTAGCCTATCAGATTCTAGCTTCTGTGTCACATGATGGTGGTAGCCTATCAGGTTGTAGCTTCTGTGTCACATGATGGTGGTAGCCTATCAGATTCTAGCTTCTGTATCACATGATGGTGGTAGCCTATCAGATTCTAGCTTCTGTGTCACATGATGGTGGTAGCCTATCAGATTCTAGCTTCTGTATCACATGATGGTGGTAGCCTATCAGATTCTAGTTTCTGTGTCACATGATGGTGGTAGCCTATCAGATTCTAGCTTCTGTATCACATGATGGTGGTAGCCTATCAGATTCTAGCTTCTGTATCACATGATGGTGGTAGCCTATCAGGTTCTAGCTTTTGTATCACATGATGGTGGTAGCCTATCAGATTCTAGCTTCTGTATCACATGATGGTGGTAGCCTATCAGATTCTAGCTTCTGTGTTACATGATGGTGGTAGCCTATCAGATTCTAGCTTCTGTATCACATGATGGTGGTAGCCTATCAGATTCTAGCTTCTGTATCACATGATGGTGGTAGCCTATCAGGTTGTAGCTTCTGTGTCACATGATGGTGGTAGCCTATCAGATTGTAGCTTCTGTATCACATGATGGTGGTAGCCTATCAGATTCTAGCTTCTGTATCACATGATGGTGGTAGCCTATCAGGTTGTAGCTTCTGTGTCACATGATGGTGGTAGCCTATCAGATTCTAGCTTCTGTATCACATGATGGTGGTAGCCTATCAGATTCTAGCTTCTGTATCACATGATGGTGGTAGCCTATCACATGTCATAATGGTGCTGCTGTTGGTGATGATGTTTTGGTTTTTTCAGTGCTTTTTATTGCATCATGTTTTGGTGTATTTATAATATTTATAATATTGCAATTACATTTTCCACTGAATTAATGTAAATGATCTTAAGCTGTACTAAAGTTATTTTATAAGTGAAAGAAGTTTTTAATCGTACTTTTTTAAAGTTTCTCATCAATATATTGTTTTAAAAGCATTTCTTTCATTACTTCTGTTCTCAAGTTTTACTTATATTTTATATCTCCCTTGTATTCAAGATATTCATGCAAACTGTACAATCATGTGATTTTCTTTTTAGGGACAAAAAGTATTAGTACTGTTGAAAACGTACCATAAACGACGTGTATCGTATCGACAGGGAAAATTTTGGCATTTTTATCTGTTTATTAGCATTTGAACTCTAATATAGTTGTTCAGTCTGTTTAGTGTTTCTAACTTCTCTCCTTCATCCGTTACGACTCCTGCTTTTCATCCTTCTCAGTTTTACTTTCCCCCTGAGATCAGCATGACTCTACTCATGTGTGTTTGTGTGTGTGTGTGCATGTGTGTGTGTGTGTGTGTGCATGTGTGTGTGTGTGTGTGTGTGTGCATATGTGTGTGTGTGTGTGTGGGTGTGTGTGCATGTGTGTGTGTTACCACCTGAGAACTTTCAGCCTCCCAGGCTCATAAATCAAACTCTCCCTCCCGTCCCACAGGAGGCCGATCAGACCAAGGCCTCATCTTCCAAACTCCCACCCAGGGACTGTGGTTGTGAGTGAGTGTGTGTGTGGATGTGTAACATCAGAGTTATGAGGCCAAGGCTTCGGCCCTGAACCGCCACATAGATCCAATTCTGACGGCTGCTGTGCGTTTGCCTCAGGAGGGATTCAGAGTTCAGTCTGAATATGATATAAAAAAAACATTTTATGATTATATTTGAATAAAATATTCGATCCATTTCAGGAATGTTTAATGACTTCTGTAGCTGTAGATATTAATATTCTTTTTGAAAGGACTTTACAGCTACATCAGCTCCACCTGTTCACCTGGTAACACATACAGGCCTCAGATTTATTCATCCCCCATCATTAAAAAAAAGGCTTTTTCTGTTTGATACTGGCTTTTTTGCTGATATCCGATTTACCGATATTGTCCAACTCTTAATTTCCAACATCTGAAAACAACCGATACCCATCTATATAGACAACTATGAGGTTGTATCTCTCATATTCTGAGATGCACAACTATATTCTGCTCTGACAGCAAAGATCCCAAAATATCTCGCGCGTACAATACGCTTCATTCACGCGAAAAAAACGCCTGAATGAAGCGAGTAAACTTCCAGCATTCGCGCGTTGAAATCTAGGCGCGTATGCGAATGGAGTCGTCCGGTGTGAACACGGGGGCCAGAGGAGTTCATTTTGGGCATCTGGCGGCCAGACATCCTCCTAAGACCCAGCAATTCATTTTTGTCCTCTGTGGAGGACATGAGTCTCACACCTCTAAGTCAAGCATTATTTGTAGTATTTATCTGAATACTACTGTCGCTTTAAGAAGACATCCTTGGCTCTCTTTTGATACTTCACTTTTGTGGATGTGATCAATACAGCACATACACCGTCTTTTCAAAATGGTGTGAATTTCAATTTCGATGTTTCCCAACAACCAGAGAAATAGATCAAGTTTTGACAGACATCATTTTTCTGTAAGTACAAATCAAAGTTTTTCTCCAGTATGAAAGTCTTTACTTGAAATTTGCAAGATTTTGTAAAAGGTACAGTCATTTTAACCCGTTCAAAAAACAACTGTCATGTAATGTCCTATTGTAGTGGAAAATCTGGACTTGCTGACTGTTTCTATTACAAGGGAGCAAAACACGAAGTGAGGCAGAGAGGCTTTTACAAAGAATTGTGGAGGAATTTAATTAATTTGTTTTATTGGATACTTTTTTATAACTGAATTTTACATTTTGCTGGACATGAAAGAGGAAAAGAAAGATTAAGAAAAAAAAGGAGTGAACATAAATTAAAAGGGGAGTGGAAAGAGGAAAGGAACACCAAAGATAAACCACAACGGCCAACTGCTGCATCTGCACAGAAACCGAACAGAAAGAATTATATGGTCTTTACTGGAAAACAAAGGTGATAATCGTCAGAAGCTCCTGTTGGAGACAAGCAAGCTGAGAACAACCTGGATCACAGTCACGACTAAAGCATGAAAATCACACTTGCGCACACACAGAACTACAAAAAACGAACGGAAAACACAAAATCAACCAAAGAAACAACTGACAGAAAAGCAACTACTGCATTTGTGTGAGCAGAAGCAGCATATTAATAAAATTACAAGTGAAGTTTTAAAGAAAAGTGTCACGATGAGGTGGAACGAGAGATTCTCATCATGATGCGGTGGAACGAGAGATTCTCATCACGATGAGGTGGAACGAGAGATTCTCATCACGATGAGGTGGAACGAGAGATTCTCATCATGATGCGGTGGAATGGGAGATTCGCATCACGATGAGGTGCAACGAGAGATTCTCATCACGGTGAGATGAAACGGGAGATTCTCATCACGATGAGGTGGAACGGGAGATTCTCATCACGATGAGGTGGAACGGGAGATTCTCATCATGATGAGGTGGAACGGGAGATTCTCATCACAATGTGGTGGAACGGGAGATTCTCATCACGATGAGGTGGAACGGGAGATTCTCATCACGGTGAGATGAAACGGGAGATTCTCATCACGGTGAGGTGGAACGGGAGATTCTCATCACGATGAGGTGGAACGGGAGATTCTCATCACGATGAGGTGCAACGAGAGATTCTCATCACGATGTGGTGGAACGGGAGATTCTCATCATGATGAGGTGGAACGGGAGATTCTCATCACGATGAGGTGCAACGAGAGATTCTCATCATGATGTGGTGGAATGGGAGATTCGCATCACGATGAGGTGCAACGAGAGATTCTCATCACGATGAGATGAAACGGGAGATTCTCATCACGGTGAGGTGGAACGGGAGATTCTCATCACGATGAGGTGGAACGGGAGATTCTCATCACGATGAGGTGGAACGGGAGATTCGCATCACGATGAGGTGGAACGGGAGATTCGCATCACGATGAGGTGGAACGGGAGATTCTCATCACGATGAGGTGGAACGGGAGATTCTCATCACGATGAGGTGCAACGAGAGATTCTCATCACGATGTGGTGGAACGGGAGATTCTCATCATGATGAGGTGGAACGGGAGATTCTCATCACGATGAGGTGGAACGAGAGATTCTCATCATGATGTGGTGGAACGGGAGATTCGCATCACGATGAGGTGCAACGAGAGATTCTCATCACGATGAGGTGGAACGGGAGATTCTCATCATGATGAGGTGCAACGGGAGATTCTCATCACGATGAGGTGCAACGAGAGATTCTCATCATGATGAGGTGCAACGGGAGATTCGCATCACGATGAGGTGCAACGAGAGATTCTCATCACGATGAGGTGGAACGGGAGATTCTCATCATGATGAGGTGCAACGGGAGATTCTCATCATGATGAGGTGGAACGGCAGATTCTCATCACGATGAGGTGGAACGGGAGATTCGCATCACGATGAGGTGCAACGATAGATTATCATCACGATGAGGTGCAACGGGAGATTCTCATCATGATGAGGTGCAACGGGAGATTCTCATCATGATGAGGTGGAACGGGAGATTCTCATCATGATGAGGTGGAACGGGAGATTCTCATCACTAGGAGGTGGAACGGGAGATTCTCATCACTAGGAGGTGAAACGGGAGATTCTCATCACGATGAGGTGGAACGGGAGATTCTCATCACGATGAGGTGGAACGGGAGATTCTCATCACGATGAGGTGCAACGAGAGATTCTCATCACGATGTGGTGGAACGGGAGATTCTCATCATGATGAGGTGGAACGGGAGATTCTCATCACGATGAGGTGCAACGAGAGATTCTCATCATGATGTGGTGGAATGGGAGATTCGCATCACGATGAGGTGCAACGAGAGATTCTCATCACGATGAGATGAAACGGGAGATTCTCATCACGGTGAGGTGGAACGGGAGATTCTCATCACGATGAGGTGGAACGGGAGATTCTCATCACGATGAGGTGGAACGGGAGATTCGCATCACGATGAGGTGGAACGGGAGATTCTCATCACGATGAGGTGGAACGGGAGATTCTCATCACGATGAGGTGCAACGAGAGATTCTCATCACGATGTGGTGGAACGGGAGATTCTCATCATGATGAGGTGGAACGGGAGATTCTCATCACGATGAGGTGCAATGAGAGATTCTCATCATGATGTGGTGGAATGGGAGATTCGCATCACGATGAGGTGCAACGAGAGATTCTCATCACGATGAGGTGGAACGGGAGATTCTCATCATGATGAGGTGCAACGGGAGATTCTCATCATGATGAGGTGGAACGGCAGATTCTCATCACGATGAGGTGGAACGGGAGATTCGCATCACGATGAGGTGCAACGATAGATTATCATCACGATGAGGTGCAACGGGAGATTCTCATCATGATGAGGTGCAACGGGAGATTCTCATCATGATGAGGTGGAACGGGAGATTCTCATCACTAGGAGGTGGAACGGGAGATTCTCATCACTAGGAGGTGAAACGGGAGATTCTCATCACGATGAGGTGGAACGGGAGATTCTCATCACGATGAGGTGGAACGGGAGATTCTCATCACGGTGAGGTGGAACGGGAGATTCTCATCACGGTGAGGTGGAACGGGAGATTCTCATCATGATGAGGTGGAACGGGAGATTCTCATCATGATGAGGTGGAACGGCAGATTCTCATCGCGATGAGGTGGAACGGGAGATTCGCATCACGATGAGGTGCAACGATAGATTCTCATCACGATGAGGTGCAACGGGAGATTCTCATCAGGATGAGGTGGAACGGGAGATTCGCATCACGATGAGGTGGAACGGGAGATTCTCATCAGGATGAGGTGGAATGGGAGATTCTCATCATGATGAGGTGGAATGGCAGATTCTCATCGCGATGAGGTGGAACGGGAGATTCGCATCACGATGAGGTGGAACGGGAGATTCTCATCACGATGAGGTGCAACGGGAGATTCTCATCATGATGAGGTGCAACGGGAGATTCTCATCATGATGAGGTGGAACGGGACATTCTCATCATGATGAGGTGCAACGATAGATTCTCATCACGATGAGGTGCAACGGGAGATTCTCATCATGATGAGGTGCAACGGGAGATTCTCATCATGATGAGGTGGAACGGGACATTCTCATCATGATGAGGTGCAACGATAGATTCTCATCACGATGAGGTGCAACGGGAGATTCTCATCACGATGAGGTGCAACGGGAGATTCTCATCATGATGAGGTGGAACAGGAGATTCTCATCACTAGGAGGTGGAACGGGAGATTCTCATCACGATGAGGTGGAACAGGAGATTCTCATCACAATGAGGTGGAACGGGAGATTCGCATCACGATGAGGTGGAACGGGAGATTCTCATCATGATTAGGTGGAACAGGAGATTCTCATCACGATGAGGTGGAACGGGAGATTCTCATCATGATGAGGTGGAACGGGAGATTCTCATCATGATTAGGTGGAACAGAAGATTCTCATCACGATGAGGTGGAACGGGAGATTCTCATCATGATTAGGTGGAACAGAAGATTCTCATCACGATGAGGTGGAACGGGAGATTCTCATCATGATTAGGTGGAACAGGAGATTCTCATCACCAGGAGGTGGAACGTGAGATTGTCATCATGATGACGTGGAACGGGAGATTCTCATCACCAGGAGGTGGAACGGGAGATTCTCATCACCAGGAGGTGGAACGGGAGATTCTCATCACAAGGAGGTGGAACGGGAGATTCTCATCACCAGGAGGTGGAACGTGAGATTGTCATCATGATGACGTGGAACGGGAGATTCTCATCACCAGGAGGTGGAACGGGAGATTCTCATCACCAGGAGGTGGAACGTGAGATTGTCATCATGATGACGTGGAACGGGAGATTCTCATCACTAGGAGGTGGAACGGGAGATTCTCATCACTAGGAGGTGGAACAAGAGATCCTCATTATCAAGAGGTGGAATAAGGGATTCTCATCGAGAGGAGGTAGAAGAGAGATTCTCATTACGATGAGGTGGAACAAGAGATTCTCATCATGAAGAGGTGGAATAGGATATTCTCGTCGTGAGGAGGTGGAACGGGAGATTCTGATTATCGAGAGGTGGAATAAGGAATTCTCATTGAGAGGAGGTGGAACGGGTGATTTTCATTACAATGAGGTGGAAAGAGAGATTCTCGTCATGAAGAGATGGAATAAGGGATTCTCATCGAGAGGAGGTGGAACGGGAGATTCTCATCATTTGCTTGCGGTAAGGTCTCAGTTTGCAGCAGAATAGAGAGGTTATTGTTTTTAGAAGCTAACAGGAGGTCCAAACATATTTTACCTTTATCCCACCACTTAGGAGGCTAATCTTGATTAAGTTCTGCTCAAACACCCGGTAACTGCATCTGCCTCCATCTCACGTGCTCTCAGAGAGGAATGTGGGAATGAAATGCAATGCAGATATGATGTAAACGTCTGAGGCTAAGATGGAGCAGGATCACAGCCAGGATCATTTGTAACGCTGTGAAAGAGGACGTGTTGGGGTGAAAGAGGACTTTGGGCACCCTAGATAGCAGGTAGTTTATCAGATATTGGAAAATATCAGACTGATATTTTCCTAAAAAAAAAAATCTCACAAGACCTTGTTCGGTTTTGAAATCTTGCGAGATCTTGTTCCATTCGCACTAGTGCAGCATAATATACATACAATATATATATATATATATATATATATATATATATATATACTGCCTGGCCAAAAAAAAAAGTGGCCACCTGGATGTAACTAAGCAAACCGGTACGAGCCTCCTATTGGATAATTACATGATGGGCGATCATCTTTCAGCTGGCAACAAGTTATTTAACCCCAACTGGTGCAATGAGTTGCTTCTCATTTCCTAAACAACCATGTGGAAAGACACATCCGTGGTCGTGGAAAAGATGTTAGTCTGTCTGAGAAGGGTCAGATCATTGGCATCAAGAGGTGAAAACATCTAAGGAGATGCAGAAACTACTAAAACTGGGTTCAGAACAGTCCAACGCATTCTGAAAAACTGGAAGGATAGTGGACCATCGTCTTCCAGGAAGAAATGTGGCCGGAAAGGCAGATGAAGTGATGCAGCATCATGCCTAGTGCTACTGTATGAGCCTGTGGGGGCAGTGTGATGATCTGGGGTTGCTGCAGTTGCTCAGGTCCAGGTTCAGCAACAGTATGAGCTCAGACCTGAACCCCATTGAGAATCTTTGGGATGTGCTAGAGAGGGCTTTGCGCAGCGGTCAGACTCTACCATCATCATCAAGATCTTGGTGAAAAATTAATGCAACACTGGATGGAAATAAATCTTTTGACATTGCAGAAGCTTATCGAAACAATGCCACAGCGAATGCTGCCGTAATCAAAGCTAAAGGCGGTTAAAGTATTGGAGTGAATGACCTTTTTTTTTTTTTTTGGTGGCGAATTTTTTTTTGGCCAGGCAGTGTAGATACAGCCATGGAAAAAATGTAGAGACCGCCCTTGTTTTCTCATATTTCTTGGTCATTTTGAAGCCTGGTACTACTAAAAGAACATTTGTCTGTACAAACATAATAACAAAAATAGCTCATAAGAGTTTAATTTAAGAACTGATATCAGCCATTTTCCTTTCTTTTTTTTTTTTTTTTCTTGATAAGTGATTTTGGTTATTAAGTTCTTACACCAATAGCTATGGTATTGTACTGCCAAAAACAGCTTTTCTGTATTCTAGATTTTCCTTTCTGTCTCTTTTAGTCACATGATTCACACCACAGTTGGTCCTCGATTGCATAACCATTATTTTTGATGACAAGGGTGGTCTCTTAACTTTTTTCTATGGCTGTCTATAATATGTCTGGTTTTAAGTTGTTGGTTAAAGCAACCCTTACGATCTTGCATTTCAGAGAGCACAGCAAGATTATTTGAATATAAACAGTCCCGCCTCACTCTTAAGACCCCCCCATTCCCTCTGCCTCCCAATGCAGAAGCAAAGGTCTGACAGGCAGGTCCCTCGGCCAATCCTAGGGGTGCCCCCGACTTCAATGATTGGTTGGAGTTTTCATTGAATATTTAGAGAATTGGAATGATATTTTATATTCCTTCTGCATCTCCTTCGGTGACCAAGGTCCTCGTGTCTGGCGTCGTGGTGGCGAAACCTACAACACAAAGTGCGTGAAAAGATCCGTCAAGTTCCCCCAGAGCGTTATGGTCTGGGGATGCATGTCCGCTCGAGGTGTAGGGAAACTCTGCTTCCTCAAGAAGACTGTCAATGCTGCCGTATATCAAGATGTTCTGGAAACGTTCCTGATTCCGACTGTTGAAGAACAGTTCGGCGAAGAAGACTTCATATTTCAACAGGATCTTGCACCGGCTCATGCGGCAAAGTCGACCAAAGATTGGTTCACTACAAAAAAACTTGAAGTTTTGGCATGGCCGGCCAACTCGCCTGACCTCAATGTCATAGAAAACCTTTGGGCCATCGTCAAGCGGAAAATTCGCGACAGAAAGCCTACTACAGGTACGCTGGACCAACTGAAGCAGAACATTGCCACTGCCTGGGAAGCTGTGAGTGCGGAAACTTGCGACAAGCTGGTCAAATCAATGCCGCGGAGACTTCAGGCAGTCATACGAGCCAAGGGGGCAGCCACAAAATACTGAGAAAGTGATGATTCTAATTATAATAAAAATTATTCTGATTCAATGAAACGGTTTCTCCATTATTCTAATTCAATAAAACAACAGTGTCACAGTTAAATGGCCTAAATGGGCCTTTTGGAAAGCTCAGCTGAGCAAATTTTTTACAGGTAACAAGTTCTGTGATTAGTCTAACGAGTAGGACAGGTGCGGTGAACACCTGATTTGCTTTCTGCACAAAAAATGCATTCGAAGAATTTAATGATTGCACTATTTCAAATTATTCTAATTCGTTGACCAGCACCTGTATGGTAGTATCTAATACCTGCTAGTATCTGATATATGGTAGTATCTAATACCTGCTAGTATCTGATATATGGTAGTATCTAATACCTGCTAGTATCTGATATATGGTAGTATCTAATACCTGCTAGTATCTGATATATGGTAGTATCTAATACCTGCTAGTATCTGATATATGGTAGTATCTAATACCTGCTAGTATCTGATATATGGTAGTATAAATTATATGATACCTGCTAGTATCTGATATATGGTAGTATCTGATACCTGCTAGTATCTGATATATGGTAGTATCTAATACCTGCTAGTATCTGATATATGGTAGTATCTAATACCTGCTAGTATCTGATATATGGTAGTATATGATACCTGCTAGTATCTGATATATGGTAGTATCTAATACCTGCTAGTATCTGATATATGGTAGTATCTAATACCTGCTAGTATCTGATATATGGTAGTATATGATACCTGCTAGTATCTGATATATGGTAGTTTCTAATACCTGCTAGTATCTGACATATGGTAGTATCTGATACCTGCTAGTATCTGATATATGGTAGTATATGATACCTGCTAGTATCTGATATATGGTAGTATCTGATACCTGCTAGTATCTGATATATGGTAGTATCTGATACCTGCTAGTATCTGATATATGGTAGTATGTAATACCTGCTAGTATCTGATATATGGTAGTATCTAATACCTGCTAGTATCTGATATATGGTAGTATCTAATACCTGCTAGTATCTGATATATGGTAGTTTCTAATACCTGCTAGTATCTGATATATGGTAGTATCTGATACCTGCTAGTATCTGATATCTGGCAGTCAGATGTCCAAAATGAACTCCTCTGGCTGAGTTAAGGATATTTTATGATCTTTTCCTCCAGAGCAGAATATAGTTGTGTATCTCAAAATATGAGTTGTACAATATCGGTATATCTGATGTTGGTTTAAAAAAAAGCAAAAATCCAACATCCCTGGGAGACATGAAACATGGAAATGAATCGCTCTTTTCCCTGATTAGCTACATGCAACATTATAAATCACAGTTTGGATTTTATTGACAATTGTTCAGTCCGAGCCCGATGTCTTAATTCAGAGAGAATGGGTGGCGATGACGAGTTTGGATGTCAGCTTTTATATGTGTAAACTGGGAGATAACAACATCAACTGAGCAGAAACTGGGTAGAAGGATTCAGAGTAAATCTATCCGGCTCTTCATGAATGTAAACCTGAGCCACAGCTCGCTCTCGCCACTGGGTCGTCCAAGATCCAGGTGAACAAGCAGGATCCCGTCTCTCTGAAGTGATGAACACTCAGGTCTTCTCTTTGCTTTGGGGTTTAAACCAGCAGACTGACTGAATCTTTGTTTGCTTTTCTTCTCTCCTGCTCTCCAGGAGCAGAAACTCAAACATGTTCAGGTCACCTTGTTGATATGGTGACCTCTGGTTGAAGATTAAAAACTAAAATGACTGTTGTACAGAAACGAAACCTGCTTTCAGCATGCAGGAGGAGTTTCGGTAGTTCAACACCTGCTTTTAGGCAAGTTTATTTCTACATCACATCATGTACATGATAAATCAAGGTTAGAGATGTCCGGTATTATCGGCCTACCAATATTATCAGCAGATATTGGCTTTGAAATGTGATGTGTCAGTTTAGATGGTATAGAGTCTGAGAGGCATATGATACAATGTGAGGTACCACAAGGTTCCATTTTAGGGCCATTTACTTATTTACTTATTTCCAATAGAGATTTTTTTGCACTCATGAAGGCAAGGCAAGTTTATTTGTACAGCACATTTCATGTACAGAACAATTCAAAGTGCTTTACATAAAACATTATAAGCAAAAGGGAGAAAACAATTAGAAGCATGATTCAAAATTAAAAACATTTAAGATTAAAAAGAGAGAATACAGAGACGTGCGGATTTTAACTTTTGAATAAAATCTACGTAAATGCAGCTGAGAACAGGTGGGTCTTCAGCCTGGATTTAAATAAACTGTTTTTAGCTGATCTGAGACTTTCTGGGAGTTTGTTCCAGACATGTGGAGCATAGAAGCTGAACGCAGCTTCTCCATGTCTGGTTCTGACTCTGGGAACTGATAAAAGACCGGATCCATGTCTGGTTCTGACTCTGGGAACTGATAAAAGACCGGATCCATGTCTGGTTCTGACTCTGGAACTGATAAAAGACCGGATCCAGGTCTGGTTCTGACTCTGGAACTGATAAAAGGCCGGATCCAGATGACCTGAGGGGTCTAGCAGGTTCATACTGGGTCAAGAGGTCGCTGATGTATTTTGGGCCTAAACCATTCAGAGCTTTATAGACCAGCAGCAGAACTTTAAAGTCTATTCTCTGATGGACCGGCAGCCAGTGTAAAGACCTCAGAACTGGACTGATGTGGTCCACTTTTCTGGTCTTTGTGAGAACTCGGGCAGCAGAGTTCTGAATGAGCTGCAGCTGTTTAACTGGTTTTTTAGGTAGACCAGTAAAGACGCTGTTACAGTAGTCAAGCCGACTGAAGATGAATGCATGAATGTAGTAGATAATGGTCTGCAAGCATTTTTAAAATGTTTTAGAGGAAATAATTTGTCAGGACAATTTTCATCCAAATATTGCGGAGTCCACTTATGGAAAAAAAAAATTATATTAACTGATTTTTGTCTTTAGATATAAAATGAAACTCAAGGAAGCTTTGATGTTAAAGAGATTTGGGCGATGTAAAAGCTTGACTGCTTTATATTTGTCAACATATGTGCTGTTCTGGAATTCTATGGTTTTCTCAATGTTTGAATGTAATTTTAATTAGACAGATTATATTTGTGTTGATGCTTCTCCGCTCTGCTCTGCCTTGTTTCCTCCACTTACTAAACTGTATTTAATAAACAGGATTGTATTTAATCACCTGTATTGCTCTGGGGTGTGTGATACTGGTGAGATTTGTTCTGTCTGGAAGCTGAAAACAGATGATGTCATCTCTGTTTTCCATCAGGCAGAGTGGACGTGATGCCACGATGCCTGGAGTAGAGCCGCCTTTCTCAGATCAGCCCGGAGACGCCGTCCTCACGGCTGCCGACGGCGATGCTGAACCTGGAGAAGGAGCAAAGCTGCTCCTGGATCTGTTTCAGCACCCCATTTCCAGCTCATCTCCGCTGGAGCTGCCAGGAGAAGAAGGTCTACGAGCGGACGGCAGCTGGAGTCGAGATGGAGACGTGAAACAATGTGGACGGTGAGTGAGAGAAGTGGAAAGTCCACAGCTTTGCAGTGATGGTGCAGCATCACTGACATAGCTCTGTAATATAAAGACAGGAAAAAGCACATTTTAGATACTGAACTTCATCAGGACTTGAGCCATTTGTGGAAATCTGTTCCATCAGGGGTCTGCAGCCTGCGACTCTTTAGACCGTCCACAATGACTCTTAATAACATTGGCTAAAAATGATTAAAAAAAAAACCAAACAAACAAAAAAAACCCTACTGTTTTTAAAAGTCTGACCAAGCCCCGCCATTCACACCGAAAGGCAGGAATTGGTCATTCACAACGTATAGAAAGAACGAATCGATGCTTTTATGTCTCGTTCTCCGTCCCCCACATACCCCCCCCCCCCTCTCCCCTGTGGGCCGCTCACTGTAAACAAATATAGCTAACGGGCTGCTAACTGCTGCTGCAGCACCAAAACACAGAAACAACAGATAAGGATGAAGTCTGGGAGTTGGAGGTGATGGATTAAAGCTTTTAGAAACGTGGTTCATCAGCTGTTTGCTATCAAGCTACCGAGCTATCCACTCGGCTGTTAACGTTAACCTGCTGGCAGGTGCTGCGGATCCGAACATTCAGGTGTGTTTAAGCCAAAGCCAAGGAGGAAAGACATCAGCAGCGACCTGCGAGAAGCTGCTGCTCATCAAGCTGGGGAGGTTGTTGGGTCATTTCTGAACTAAATTACAAGAGGAAACCATGCGGGACAGCTGTTGTTGGGAGGTGGGTGGAGCTAGTTAGGTTATTAACTGGTGTCCAAGTTTATATTTAATAGACTAGTTAAAGGTGCACCGTGTAACTTTTGACCCAAACATCAGCCTCATGTCAGTAATAACAGCTGATTTCTGGGGTTAATATCGAACACAGACGCATGTGGGGGCTCTGAGGGGGCTGCCCTCCTCTAACACCAGACATTGTAACTGCAAGAGCGGATCGTCTCTCATTGATCACGTGACCTGGAGCGCTTTGCTTTATGGCTCCATGACGTCACGATCAGCTGATCAACGTGGTCTGAAAACACGATTCCAGGACACGGATAGAGACGGTTTCATTTTGCCACAGATGGGTGGTCTGTGGGAGGTTGCAGGCTTAGTGCCCCCTAGTGGCCAAAAGTTACACGCTGTCCCTTTAATGTAAAACACTAATCACAGCGCACCACTGAGAAAGATCCGTGAAAAACTAATAACAAAACACTGATATCGGTCTTTAGGAGGTTTCAAGTGGTGTGTTTTTCCAACATTGCCAACCATAGCTTTAAGCTAGTAAGGTCCCGTCCCAATTCACCCACTAGCCATACTTTTCAGCCATATCCCTACGTTTTGCACATTCCCATGAGGGTAGTGGTATCTCAATGCCTCTTTGCATGTAGGGGTAGTGGACATAATGGGGGGTAGGGGGGGCAAAGGCTTTTCATCATGTAGGCTACACCCATCACGTGATACAGATGCAAGAATCTGATAGGCTACCTCCATCATGAGATATAGAAACTAGAATCTGATAGGCTACCACCACCATGTAGCACAGAAACTAGAATCTGATAGGCTACCACCATCATGAAAAAAAAGCGATACAGAAGCTAGAATCTGATAGGCTACCACCATCATGAGATACAGAAGCTAGAATCTGATAGGCTACCACCATCATGTAGCACAGAAACTAGAATCTGATAGGCTACCTCCATCATGAGATACAGAAGCTAGAATCTGATAGGCTACCACCATCATGTAGCACAGAAACTAGAATCTGATAGGCTACCACCATCAGGTGATACAGATGCTAGAATCTGATAGGCTACCACCATCATGTGATACAGATGCTAGAATCTGATAGGCTACCACCATCATGTGATACAGATGCTAGAATCTGATAGGCTACCTCCATCATGAGATACAGAAGCTAGAATCTGATAGGCTACCTCCATCATGTGACACAGAAGCTAGAATCTGATAGGCTACCACCATCAGGTGATACAGATGCTAGAATCTGATAGGCTACCACCATCATGTGATACAGATGCTAGAATCTGATAGGCTACCACCATCATGTGATACAGATGCTAGAATCTGATAGGCTACCTCCATCATGAGATACAGAAGCTAGAATCTGATAGGCTACCACCATCATGTAGCACAGAAACTAGAATCTGATAGGCTACCTCCATCATGTGACACAGAAGCTAGAATCTGATAGGCTACCACCATCAGGTGATACAGAAGCTAGAATCTGATAGGCTACCACCATCATGTGATACAGATACTAGAATCTGATAGGCTACCTCCATCATGAGATATAGAAACTAGAATCTGATAGACTACCTCCATCATGTGACACAAAAGCTAGAATCTGATAGGCTACCACCATCATGTGATACAGATGCTAGAATCTGATAGGCTACCACCATCATGTGATACAGAAGCTAGAATCTGATAGGCTACCACTATCATATGATACAGAAGCTAGAATCTGATAGGCTACCACCATCATGTGATACAGAAGCTATAATCTGATAGGCTACCACTATCATATGATACAGAAGCTAGAATCTGATAGGCTACCACCATCATGTGATACAGAAGCTAGAATCTGATAGGCTACCACCATCATGTGATACAGAAGCTAGAATCTGATAGGCTACCACCATCATGTGAAACAAACGCTAGAATCTGATAGGCTACCACCATCATGTGATACAGAAGCTAGAATCTGATAGGCTACCACCATCATGTGATACAGATGCTAGAATCTGATAGGCTACCTCCATCATGAGATATAGAAACTAGAATCTGATAGGCTACCACCATCATGTAGCACAGAAGCTAGAATCCGATAGGCTACCACCATCATGTGATACAGAAGCTAGAATCTGATAGGCTACCACCATCATGTGACACAGAAGCTAGAATCTGATAGACTACCACCATCATGTGATACAGAAGCTAGAATCTGATAGGCTACCACCATCATGTGATACAGAAGCTAGAATCTGATAGGCTACCACCATCATGTGATACAGAAGCTAGAATCTGATAGGCTACCACCATCATGTCATACAGAAGCTAGAATCTGATAGGCTACCACCATCATGTGATACAGAAGCTAGAATCTGATAGGCTACCACCATCATGTAGCACAGAAGCTAGAATCTGATAGGCTACCACTATATTCAAAAAAGTATCAAATCTGATACTTTGTCTTGCTGGTATCCAATTATCAACTGCAGGGTAGCAATATATCTCCATCCTTACGTCAGCATTGATAACATATTGTTGACCTTGTGCACCTATGCCTTGATTGTTCTACAACTTATTCTGGCTTGTTTTCCTTACACGCAATTATGAATGTTTACTTACTTTTCCCAAAGTTATTGGTTTTTCAGTATTTTTAAGTGAACTTAACTTGTTAGAATCTCTAGTGTGGGCAGGATAGTGAAACTCATATAGTCTGAGCTGTAAACAGATGTAAAAACAAGCAAACTGCACCCGGGTTTTCTTGTCTGCTGTTTTTGTCCTCTCCCTCTCTGATTCGTGATACTGCCCTGCCTGTGACGAGGACGGGAGTATGTTATTTAAAAGGTGTGGATTGTTCGACCAAGTACTGCATGAAAGCAAACTTGTACCAGCTGATTATTGTAGACCCAGTCACCAGTATACGGGGTCTAGCTACTTGTTCAGACTTAAAGCCTCACTCTCTTACTTCAGTATGATGTCACAACCTCCTTCTGTAGTTTTACAGTCACTTGAATAAAGCAGCCATGTTGTGTGTGTTTTAACTGCAGGTTGGAGAGGCGGTGGATGCTCTGGCATGAGTTCATGAAGGAGCACGACCAGCTGGAGGCCTGGCTGCAGCTGGCTGAGCAGGCCACGTCTCTCAACTCCGCCCACGTTACCTACAACGCTGCCAAGGAGGAGCTGAGGAGGTTTGAGGTGTGGTGAGATAAAAACACAAATGTTCATGTGCAGATCAAAGCTTTCAATGAGAAGACTCTTCATCACCTGCAGGGATGTTGACCATTTACGGTGACGCCCCCCAGTCTGGGCTTTACACCAAATCCAGTCTCTTGCTTAGCACTGAGAATGATGCTGCATTCTTTCCGTATGCTAAATCTCCCTGTCGTTGTTTTGGTGTCAAAACTGATGCATGTCCGTGTTTGATCGCTGTATTTGTCTTGTGAGGCACTCAAGGGAAGAAAAGAGTTGGGCTAAAGTTCAGCCAGTGGTTAACGACATATCCAAGCAGAGCGTAAACATCAGTCAGCAGCCGTCGTGAAGCCCAGGCAGGTGGTATTACTGTGCAAATCCACGTCCCGCCACTTTAACTGTGCAGCCGCAGATTCTGCTTGTTCGTCCTAATTAAGTTCTGCCGTCGGATCGCTCTGTTCTGGGAAATCCGAATCGCATCGATCATCTTCTGCAGCTCCAGTGTCAGTAAAGCAGGATGGTGGGAAAATGTTATGTTTTAGTCCCTTTTGCTTTTGTCCCTTTTGCAGTAAACATGTTTATTTCTGCTGCAAGCATGTTTATTTCTGCCGTAAACATGTTTATTTTTGTTGTAAATATTTATTTCTGCAGTAAACATGTTTATTTCTGCTGTAACCATGTTTATTTCTGCAGTAAACATGTTTACTTCTACTGCAAGCATGTTTACTTCTACCGTAAACATGTTTATTTTTGTTATAAATGTTTTTTTCTGCAGTAAACATGTTTACTTCTGATGTAAACATTTTTTCTGCCGTAAACATGTTTATTTTTGTTGTAAATGTTTATTTCGGCAGTAAGCATGTTTTTTCCGCAGTAAAAATGTTTATTTTTGTTGTAAACATGTTTGTTTCTGCTGTAAACGTGTTTATTTCTGCAGTAAACATGTTTATCTCTGCTGTAAACATGTTGATTTGTGTTCTGAACATGTTTATTTCTGCTGCAAACATGTTTATTTTTGTTGTAAATGTTTATTTCTGCAGTAAACATGTTTATCTCTACAGCAAACATATTTATTTGATTTAACATGTTTATTTTTGTTGTAAATGTTTGTCTGCAGTAAACATGTTTATTTCTGCAGTAAACATGTTTATCTCTTCAGTAAACATGTTTATCTCTGCTGTAAACATGTTGATTTGTGTTCTAAACATGTTTATTTCTGCAGTAAACATCTTTATTTCTGCTGTAAGCATGTTTTTTCTGCAGTTAACATGTTTATTTTTGCTGTAAACATGTTTATTTCTGCAGCAAACATATTTATTTGTTTTGTTAACATGTTTATTTCTGCTGTAAATGTTTCTGCAGTAAACATGTTTATTTCTGTTGTAAATATGTTTTTGTAAACATGTTTGTTTCTGCTGTAAAGTTGCTGGACGAGGATGGAGCTACAGTTTTTAAGATGACTTCTGGGGCCTCACTTTTCTCCCGCAGAGTTTGGCCCTTGGTGTAAACAGGGCTATAGTGAGACGTGCGAGTTGGCTTGTTGGAGACTGGTTCTGGTTCTGGTTCTGGTTCTGGTTCTGGAATGAACCCTTAGAGCGGACGCTCTGTTCTTCCCTCATGTTTCCTGATCGCTGCCTCAGCTTTTCCCCGTGTGTGCTCATCCAGAGGCTGCGATGTGAGGCGGGAGGTCGCCTCGTGCAGCTGGACGGTCTGACCCAGAAGAACCGGACCCTGACTCGGCTGTTCCAGGGCACCATGCAGGCTCGGCTGCTGGCGTCGGCGCGGGAATGCGGCCGACGATGGGACGATCTGAACGCCACGCTGGAGTCCATCACTGGACGACTGCAGGTCCTGGTCTCTGGATCTGCTTCCTCAGCTCGGATGTTTAAACCTTTAACAAGAGAAGTGACTTTTACCGCTCTCTCTCTCTCTTTCAGCTCTTTGTCTCGGAGTGGGAGGAGTTTGAAGCAGAGAGGGAGGAGCTTGCACTGTGGTTGGCTGACATGGACGTCCGTCTGACGGCGATAGAGCACCTGACGGGGAACACGTGTGCGAAGCTGAGACAGCTGCAGGTGTGTGCTGCAGTTTCTCTGCTCTCCTGCATGCGTCGCCCTCTCTGATTTGTTTTCCGTGCAGTCGTTCCAGCAGTGTGTGTGTGAGAACTCGAGTCGTGTGAACGCTCTGCTGCAGCGCGGCGAGGCGTTGATCCAACGCAGCGAGCCGGCCGACGCCCAGCACGTGGAGAGTCTGCTGCTGGAGCTGCTGCGGCGCTGCAGCCACGTCTACAACAGCATCGCCCGCACGCACACGCGTCTGCTCAGCATGAGACTGGTACACACGTTCCTGCACACACTCGTGCTCAAGATTACTCACACCCTCCAATGAAAGAAAAGGCTCAATTCACAATAATAATTCAAACAACAAGAAACTAAAGAAACTAATAATATAGAAAAAATTACAAAATTAAAATGTAATAAAATAAAATATTGCTTTTGAATTGTGGTAGGAAATAATAATTAAACAAAGAAACAAAACTGACCCAGAGACATTTTTTTTTAAAAAATTCTATTATACAAATGTAAAGTGAATAGAAGTATTTTTGTTTTTACTTGCATTTTATGTTTTACAAGAGTAAAACAGTAATCAGAAATTATTTGATAAATTGATAATGATGGTGATGAAAGTAGTTTAATTTTCCTTTCATTTTTACATTTTCAGCAGCACCTTCGTCTGCTTAGTGTTGCTGTATTTAACTAATTTAATGCAGTGATTTCCCCGTGGGATTATTGAAATATGTGAATCCTCCTCTTCCTCCAGGTATTCGAGGATGACTGGATTCTGTCTCAGGCTACAGACTCTGGTTGTCCCTCAGAGACTCTGCAGGAAGAAGACGGAGTGTTTGACAAACACAACTTGGACCATTTTAAAGGTAAATCTTCATCTCAGCTGCTGAATTTCAGGTTAGTTTGGAGAAATAAAAGTTCTCCTCAATATTTTCCTCCAGATTTCAGACCACCGTTTCACCTTCCACCAGCCCCCTCCTCAGACCAGCCTTCACCTCTTCACCATCCTCCTCCTCCTCCGTCTCCATCCTCGCCTGCTCATGAGCACGTGGGGTTGGAGTGGGACCCCTCGGTTGATATTGGGCGGTCCGTTTCCCATGACGACGCAGATTCTTCTTATTTCAGCGTCGGCACAGGTAAGCAGTGATCTGTGACGATGAAGGATGTTGCTGTGGTTGAAAACTGTAAGACCAGCAGTCATCATCATCATTGTCGGTCGAACATCGACTCAATCCTAACTTCTCCAACTGTTCTTATACACTATGTATCGTCTCACCTACTCTGACCCACATCTGATCTTCAGTAACATCCGTTCCTGATCTGTCGGGTTCAGTATGACGTTGGTCCACCTTTGCAGCTAGAACAGCTTCATCTTCTGGGAAGGCTGTCCACAAGGTTTAGGAGTGTTTCTGGGAATCTTTGACCATCTTCCAGAAGCACATTTGTGAGGTCACACTGATGTTGGACCAGAAGGCCTGGCTCTCAGTCTCCGCTCTGATTCATCCCAAAGCTGTTCTATGGGGTTGAGGTCAGGACTCTGTGCAGGCCGGTCCAGTTCCTCCACACCAGACTCTGCATCCAGGTCTTTATGGACCTGCTTTGTGGTGCACAGTCATGTTGGAAGAGGAAGGGGCCAGCTCCAAACTGGTCCCACAAAGTTGGGACATGGAATTGTCACTGGAACTAAGGGGCCAAGCCCAGCTCCTGAAAACACCCCCACACCATAATCCCCCCTCCACCAAATTTTACACTTGCCACAATGCAGTCAGAAAAGTACCGTTGTCCTGGCAACCACCAAACCCAGACTCCTCCATCAGATTGCAGATGGAGAAGCGTGATTGGTCCTCCAGAGAACGCCTCCACTGCTCTAGAGTCCAGTGGCGGCTGCTTTCCACCACTGCATCCACGCTTTGCATCGCACTTGGTGATGTATGGATGGATGCAGCTGGTCGCCATGGAAACCCATTCCATGAAGCTTTCTGTCACTGTTCTTGATCTGATCTGAAGGCCACATGAAGGTTGGAGGTCTGTAGTGATTGACTCTGCAGAAAGTTGGCCACCTCTTCTCACTATGAGCTTCATCATCACTGACCCGCTCCATCAGTTTACGTGGACGAACACTTCATGGCTGAGATGCTGTCATTCCCAAACACTTCCATGTTCTTATGATCCAGCTGCAGCTGACTGTGGAATATTTAGGAGGAAATTTCACCGCTGGATTTGTTGCACAGGTGCATCCTAGGCTGATCCAGCATTCCAATCCAGTCATTTCTTCTTTCTTTTTTTTTCTTTTTTAGATATCATACACAGCAATACAGTCACTTCAATTCCATGTTTGCAACGCAGCTTAGGTCATCACACAGAGCACAGACATGATGTTCATTTCTCTTTGCTGTTAATGTACTCTTTATTTGTTCGTGAATAATATCAAGTACATTTATATATGTGTGATAGGACCTTCTCCGTGCACTATGGTCAGTGCCAATCTCCCGCTGCTTCGTTATCCTGTGGTGTCCCCCAAGGGTCCATTCTGGAGCCTCTGCTCTTCTCTCTCTATCTGCCCCCCCTGGGGCAAATCTTCAGGAAACATAAATGTCCATTTCATCTGTATGCTGACGACACTCAGGTCTACGTCCCACTAAAACACAATGACCCCCTAGTATACTGCACGACGCACGATTTGGCCAAGAGTCGGCCTGATCGCCAAACTTGTCACACGGCTGGAAAATGGGCTCAAAAACGGCCAAAAATCGCACCATGTATGCCAGGATAAGGAAGACCATGTAAACTCTTAATTCTGAATGGAGACGATAATTCCGAATAAAACTTAGTTCCAAACTAAGTGTTTGGTTTATTCCTCTTTTAATTCTGAATGATATAATGCACCTCACATGTAACCGTTGAATCCGCTTTAACTTAAAGGGACTTGAGGCAGAAATTTAAAAAAAAACAAACATTCATGTCCGTGTTTTTCATACTAATGGGTGATGAAGCGCTAAATATCAAAAATAACGTTTCCACCACGTTTCTCTCCGTTGCCTCGAACAGGCTGTGTGCTGCATAAAGCTGCAATTCGGTGTCTGAATTTCCCGCGCTGCCCTGCAGACGTGACGTCATTGATGCTACATCCACAGTTCTGATCCAGGAAGAAGACGATCGCGGTAAATTCAAACACTGTAAGTGATAGTTATGGATTATTCTGCCGTCAGCAAATGATCCAGATCAACTGAAAGACTCTAAAGTGGAACTATGAAGAAAAAGCGTATAAACAACATTATAGCTTCAGTTTGTGCTCCGTGACGGCTTGGCTCGTGGCTGCAGGTACCTGAAGCGCCTGTCGCCAGTTTCATTTCTTAATCTCGCCTCACGTCCCTTTAACTCCTGTCGTTCTGAGCATGCTCCTTCTGTTGTCCTGTTTTAATGGCGCTTGACGAAGCGCAGGAGAAACAAACACTGGACTGGAGTCAGCTGGCAGCAGAAGTATGTTTGTGTCGAGCTGCTGCTACAAAACTACAATCAAAATACAGAGAAAATCTGTTATGTGGTTTTTATGTCGTAGCTGAAACAAAAAGGAGAAGGAACTGGCTTCTGCTTACTTCTGGGAAGACATAAACAGAGGTATTTACTAGGACTGGGAAAAGACATCAATACACTGAAATGTCATATTTTCATATGATGATATAATGTCAATATTTAAAAATGCCGTATCGATCTATTTTACTGATGAAATCTAGCAAGATTTCGTTGTCCAGTCATGTAATCTCGCGTGTTTTCGTGAAATCTTGCGATAATTCCTAATATAACAATGAAATCTCGCAAGATTTCGTTGGTAAAATAGATCAATATGGCATTTTTAAATATCTATATGAAATCTACATATGAAAATATCACGATATTTCAGTGTATCGATATTTTTTCCCAGCCCTAGTAAATACGTCACATCCACCTTCCGTCCAATCAGAACTCTTCCTAACCACCAGATCTAAAGTGGAATTATATAAATGTGTTTTCCATGTAAACCTTAATTCGGAATAATTATTTCCATATAAACACAAATGAGAATACTTTAGTTACAAGTTTTTAATTCTGAATAATTAATTCTGAATTAAAAAAACATAATGTAGCCAAGGCATATGTCAAGCCTGATGCCTTCACTTTCATGCAAGGCCACAACTAGCTGTGAGGTTCCCGAGGTATATTTATATAAGAAAATATATTCATTTTACAAAAAAAATATGAATCAAATAATCTAATTCATAGATCAAACATTATATGAACCGCTACAGCTGACAATCAGGAGTTTTTTTTTTTTTAAAAAAAGAATTTTAAAAAAGGAGTTTGCGCTGTTTTTGCGCATGATGTCCTGCAGCGAAACACGTCACATCTGCAGCATGACGTGCTGCAGCGTTACACGTCACGTCTGCACAAGTCACGTCTGCACAAGTCACGTCTGCGGCGCGTCACGTCTGCAGCGCATCACGTCTGCACAAGTCACGTCTGCGGCGCATCACGTCTGCAGTGCATCACGTCTGCAGCATGACGTGCTGCAGCGTTACACGTCACGTCTGCACAAGTCACGTCTGCAGCACGTCACGTCTGCAGCGCATCACGTCTGCACAAGTCACGTCTGCGGCGCATCACGTCTGCAGCGCGTCACGTCTGCAGTGCATCACGTCTGCACAAGTCACGTCTGCAGCGCATCACGTCTGCACAAGTCACGTCTGCGGTGCATCACGTCTGCAGCGCGTCACGTCTGCAGTGCATCACGTCTGCAGCATGACGCGCTGCAGTGTTACACGTCAAGTCTGCACAAGTCACGTCTGCGGCGCGTCACGCTGCAGACGTGAGGCGTCTGCTGGGGTGAATCTCATATACTGTATATAGGCTTCAGTATATGAGAGTGTCAAAATATATTTAAAAATCCAGTCAACAACATTATGTGATTGTGTATTTGTGTAATTTCACAGTTTAAAATACCATTTATTTGACTTTTTATTCTAAAGTAAGTACTCCAAATTCTTTTGCTTGTGCATTACGCGCTTGCAGGGTTTTGTACCTCACTAAATTCATAACCCTGGTTACGGCCCTGCTCACTGGGCAAGATATATAATCCTGTTCAGTCATTCAGCAATAGTATCGGTGCGGTATCTGGTATCGGCCAAAACGCTCAGCTCAGATATCAGTGTTCTGGAAAAATCTGGATTGGTGCATTTCTAATTCTGGGACCCTTCCCAGTTTAAGCTGTAAATGTTAGCAGATGTACAGTACACCCACCTGTACCGCACTGAGCCAGACCAGCAGGTGGAAACGTGGAGTTTGAAAACTAGATGACTGGGGGGTCGTCCCTTAACTTGCAAATTCTGTGGACTGTTGGTGGAAATTCAGAGGAAACTTGTGTCCATGTTGAAGAAGCAGGATTTTCTCTGACTGCAGGTCTGGGTCCCAGAGACGACCTGAAGAGGTGGAGCTACCTCAGCTCCCTGGACTCGCGCTCTGACATCAGCACTGATGTCACAAACCAGGAAGCAGATCTGGTGAGTCACCACGGCGATTGAACTTTGCAAGATGTGAAAGGTTTGTCATTTTCAGTGTTGATGCTTAAAACAAAGAAAAAAAGGCTATTTTTGAGCATTTGAGCCTCCTGCTGGTTGTGTCCGAGCTTCTCCCAGCTTCAGCTGGGATGTTGGAACGTTGATGCTCACATGTGGTGTCCATGGTAACGCCAGATTTCCGGGTTTCCTTCCCTCGCTTTGACCCAGATGCTGCCTCGCTCGGGGGCGACGGCGGCTCTGAGAACCCTCTCCACGGCCGGGTGTCTGCTCTGTGAGCCGCTCACCACCGTTCCCCTCCTCTTCCTCTGATTTATTGATGACGCCTGCAGAATGTGGCAGCTTTATATGTTGTCGGGTTCAGCCGTTTCCTTTTTTAGCTTCATTTCTGGCGGCGCGCGGAGACGTGAAATGTGCCGGCAGGAGTCGGAGAGCAGAAATACAGATGAGGAGGGACGGTGAGGTGAAAATCAGAGTGTAGATGAACCAGGAAAATAAAGATTGGAAGTGTGCATGCTGTAGCCATCCCTCTTTTTGGTTTCCACTCCCCCTGCTCACTGCTGCACTGTGGCTGAACTCTAAACCCCGCCAGGCAGGACGAAGCGATGCTACTGTAGCTTCTGATTACAGCTGCAGCATCACAACAGAGACATGAGCGTTTTCTTCCAACCTTGTTCTCATTTTCAGGGGTTCTCTGCATCATGCTGCGGGCCAGAACGTTCTCGACAACCTGGTCCGGGGCCCATTTACATGCTGTGTAGTTGAAACTGATCTCTTTCAGCAGAAAGAGATCGTATGCATGTAAGAGAGAAAATGCCGTCTCTCTGACGGCATCTTGGCTTGAAATAATTGTCTGAATGTGGTAAATATTGAATTAACAAAGGATGTTTGAAACTGGCTTTTTTCCCGATAACAGACACCGATATCGTCTCATTAATTTTGCAATATTAACCAATGCAATCTATGCAGACAACTCTGAGGTCGTATCTCTCATATTCCGAGTGATAAAACTATATTCTGCTCCAAGAGGGAAATAATAATAATGATAATAGAAATCATTTGGGATGTTTGATATTGGCTTTTTACAATATCCGTTATTGTGATTAATCACAGTTGTCTGCATATATTGGTATCAGCTGATATCTGAAATTAAGAGTTGGACAATATCGGTACATCAGATATCGGTTTAAAAGCAATCCAATAGCGAGTGATGTTCAATGTTGGCTTTTTTTGTTACCGATATCTTGTTTTTCTATTCTACTTGTCCAGTCCAGCATGGTAGCAGCAGAATGATGATCTTGTTGCTGTATTGTGATGAACAGTTTTGCTTTGCCATGGAGAGCTTTATGAGCACAAGGCTCCACTTGATGTACTGATATTGTCCAACTCTTAATTTGCAATATCAGATACCAACCGACACGGATCTCTGCAGACAACTTTGAGTAATAAATGAGGGATTTTCTACGACACAGAAAATAAAAAAGTGCTCCAGAGTCTTGATCAGCATGAGGGTGAGGAGAAGATGAAGGACCATCATTCTGTGGGTGCACTATCCCTTTAATCTCTGTGTTTATTATTTGATTCAGTTGTCCACTAAATTCCATTTTCTAAAAAAGTTACCCTTTGGCAATTTTTATTGTTGTGTATTGTTTAAAAAAAACTTATACTGTATATATACACTGCCCGGCCCAAAAAAAAGTCTCCAACAAAAAAAGGTGAAACCTTTCACATTTGGTTGGAGCCTTTAGCTTTGATTGCGGCAGCATTCGCTGTGTTTCCAGAAGCTTCTGCAATGTCACCAGATTTATTTGCATCCTGTTGCATCAATTTTTCACCAAGATCTTGATGATGATTGTAGAGTCTGACCACAGCACATCCCAAAGATTCTCAATGGGGTTCAGGTCTGGACTCTGTGGGGGCCAATCCATGTGTGAAAATGATGTCTGATGATCCCTGAACCATCTTTCACAATCTGAGCCCGATAAATTCTGGCACGGTCATCTTGGAATATGGCCGTGCCATCAGGAAAGAAACATCCATTGATGGAATAACCTGCTCATTCAGTATATTCAGGTATCAGCTGACCTCATTATCTGAGCTCATACTGTTGCTGAACCTGGACCTGAGCAACTGCAGCAACCCCAGATCATCACACTGCCCCCACAGGCTCATACAGTAGCACTAGGCATGATGCTGCATCACTTCATCTGCCTTTCCGGCCACATTTCTTCCTGGAAGACGATGGTCCACTATCCTTCCAGTTTTTCAGAATGCGTTGGACTGTTCTGAACCCAGTTTTAGTAGTTTCTGCATCTCCTTAGATGTTTTCACCTCTTCATGCCAATGATCTGACCCTTCTCAGACAGACTAACATCTTTTCCACGACCACGGACGTGTCTTTCCACATGGTTGTTTAGGAAATGAGAAGCAAGTCATTGCACCAGTTGGGGTTAAATAACTTGTTGCAGCTGAAAGATAATCGCCCATGCAGTAATTATCCAATAGGAGGCTCCTACCTATTTGCTTAGTTACATCCAGGTGGCCACTTTTTTTTGGCCAGGCAGTGTATATTAGGGTCTTTTAAAGGTCTTAAATTGAACTTGCTGCAACCTGCATGACTTCTGTTCTAAGTAAGTCAGTCTGTAGCAGCAGCAGCTGCACCGTGGTCACATGACTCTGAAAGGAATGCTGGGAAATGAAGTTCTTCCAGGATAACAGCCACTTTTCTGCATGCTGGACTGCTGCTAATGGAACAAGATCTCGCCAGATTTCGTTATCTGTCTGAAAAAACCTGTACCGATATTTTCGGACTGGCTGTTACTCTGCAGGGTCCGGAGGAATGGCTCGACCACTCCCCCCCCGGCTTCTTCTCACCAGTCCCAGCCAATCAGGAGAGGGCTGCGGTGAGCGGGGACCAATGGATGACCTCCACTCCTGACAGAGATGCCGGCAAGCCCATGAACTTTGATGGAGGTCGCGTGAAGGCGTGGCTGGGGGTCCAGAGCTCCGCCCCCCCTGAAAGGACCACCTCCTGCTCCAGGGCTGTGCAGACGGACGGACGGGCGAAGGTGGGTTCATTGGTAAGGTTGGGCATCGAGCATCGGATGGAACTGGGACCAACTTTAGACTGTCCCGGGAATGCACATCTATGAATATGAACGTGTGACTGAACTGAAATGAAATGAAATGTCTGTAAAACGTAGCTGTTGTTGGAGGCGCGTTTGTTTGCAGCGTCCGTGAATGTTGGAGTGTGAACAGATTGTTGTTTTTGGCTTGTTTGTTTTCTTGTTGATGCTGCGGAGTTCACCTTTAACATTGAGCACATGGCATCACATGAACATCATCTGTGTGGGAGCGTGTGGGTGGAAAACCTCCTGACCGACTGCTGACATGTTTTCATTCGCTCACGCTGTCTGAGTGCTGCTCTCTGAATCCTCCAGCTGCTTCACATCTGTTCGGAGGATGAAGATGTGCGTGTTGGAGATTGTACGTTTCACGTTTACATCAGCATGGAGATCTCAGCAGATCCAGGTGTTGCTCCTTCATACTGTGGTTAGGGTTGGACAATGGAATAAAGATTTTAGCCAAAATAACCATTTTTGCATCCAATTGCCTCCATATCATTCAGTGTGCGGGCTTCACTTTTTTCATTTTTCAGCCAAAATAACTCAAAATCCTTTTTTATGTGTTCCTTGTGTTCTGATATAGACCTGCATGTAGTATCTAGAACCTTTAATCACATTAAGCATCTAGAACCTTTAAGCCCAGTCAGCATCAGAACCTTTAATCCCAGTCAGCATCTAGAACATTTAATCCCAGTCAGCATCAGAACCTTTAATCCCAGTCAGCATCAGAACATTTAATCCCAGTCAGCATCTAGAACATTTAATCCCAGTCAGCATCAGAACCTTTAATCCCAGTCAGCATCTAGAACCTTTAATCCCAGTCAGCATCAGAACATTTAATCCCAGTCAGCATCTAGAACATTTAATCCCAGTCAGCATCAGAACCTTTAATCCCAGTCAGCATCTAGAACCTTTAATCCCAGTCAGCATCTAGAACCTTTAATCCCAGTCAGCATCTAGAACATTTAATCCCAGTAAGCATCAGAACCTTTAATCCCAGTCAGCATCTAGAACCTTTAATCCCAGTCAGAATTAGAACCTTTAATCCCAGTCAGCATCTAGAACCTTTAATCCCAGTCAGCATTTAGAACCTTTAATCCCAGTCAGAATTAGGGATGTATATCGTTATGATTTTATCGATACCGATACCAATATCGATACTCCTTATCGATACCGGTATTTATCGATTCTCTTATTGATACTATAACATAATTTAGAGTAAATAATAAAGACATTACAAGATGTTACAAGATCCAGTGGTGGAGAATATTTGTTCAGATGGTGTTGGAAGAAGCCTGGACATAAAGGTAGGTGAAGGACAGCTGGGAGAATAAGCGAATTGTGTCTCTCTTATTTCATCTCTGTGATTATTTGACTGCGTAATGATAACTCAATGGTTAGGTAGATGAACAAAAAGTATCAATAAGAGTATCGTTTGTCCAGAATCTTAACGGTACCCTGGTATCGTTAAGATTAGGAACCGGTACCAAACGATACCGGTACTCGGTATACATCCCTAGTCAGAATTAGAACCTTTAATCCCAGTCAGCATCTAGAACCTTTAATCCCAGTCAGCATCTAGAACCATTAATCCCAGTCAGCATCTAGAACCTTTAATCCCAGTCAGCATCTAGAACCTTTAATCCCAGTCAGCATCTAGAACCTTTAATCCCAGTCAGCGTCAGAACCTTTAATCCCAGTCAGCATCTAGAACCTTTAATCCCAGTCAGCATCTAGAACCTTTAATCCCAGTCAGCGTCAGAACATTTAATCCCAGTCAGCATCAGAACCTTTAATCCCAGTCAGCATCAGAACCTTTAATCCCAGTCAGCATCTAGAACATTTAATCCCAGTCAGCATCAGAACCTTTAATCCCAGTCAGCATCTAGAACCTTTAATCCCAGTCAGCATCAGAACATTTAATCCCAGTCAGCATCTAGAACATTTAATCCCAGTCAGCATCAGAACCTTTAATCCCAGTCAGCATCTAGAACCTTTAATCCCAGTCAGCATCTAGAACATTTAATCCCAGTAAGCATCAGAACCTTTAATCCCAGTCAGCATCTAGAACCTTTAATCCCAGTCAGAATTAGAACCTTTAATCCCAGTCAGCATCTAGAACCTTTAATCCCAGTCAGCATTCAGAACCTTTAATCCCAGTCAGAATTAGGGATGTATATCGTTATGATTTTATCGATACCGATACCAATATCGATACTCCTTATCGATACCGGTATTTATCGATTCTCTTATTGATACTATAACATAATTTAGAGTAAATAATAAAGACATTACAAGATGTTACAAGATCCAGTGGTGGAGAATATTTGTTCAGATGATGTTGAAGAAGCCTGGACATAAAGATGGGTGAAGGACAGCTGGGAGAATAAGCGAATTGTGTCTCTCTTATTTCATCTCTGTGATTATTTGACTGCGTAATGATAACTCAATGGTTAGGTAGATGAACAAAAAGTATCAATAAGAGTATCGTTTGTCCAGAATCTTAACGGTACCCTGGTATCGTTAAGATTAGGAACCGGTACCAAACGATACCGGTACTCGGTATACATCCCTAGTCAGAATTAGAACCTTTAATCCCAGTCAGCATCTAGAACCTTTAATCCCAGTCAGCATCTAGAACCATTAATCCCAGTCAGCATCTAGAACCTTTAATCCCAGTCAGCATCTAGAACCTTTAATCCCAGTCAGCATCTAGAACCTTTAATCCCAGTCAGCATCTAGAACCTTTAATCCCAGTCAGCGTCAGAACCTTTAATCCCAGTCAGCATCTAGAACCTTTAATCCCAGTCAGCATCTAGAACCTTTAATCCCAGTCAGCATCTAGAACCTTTAATCCCAGTCAGCGTCAGAACCTTTAATCCCAGTCAGCATCTAGAACCTTTAATCCCAGTCAGCATCTAGAACCTTTAATCCCAGTCAGCATCTAGAACCTTTAATCCCAGTCAGCATCAGAACCTTTAATCCCAGTCAGCATCTAGAACCTTTAATCCCAGTCAGCATCAGAACCTTTAATCCCAGTCAGCATTAGAACCTTTAATCCCAGTCAGCATCAGAACCTTTAATCCCAGTCTGCATCTAGAACCTTTAATCCCAGTCAGCATCAGAACCTTTTATCCCAGTCTGCATCTAGAACCTTTAATCCCAGTCTGCATCTAGAACCTTTAATCCCAGCCAGCATCAGAACCTTTAACGTTTAGAACGTTTTTTCAGACACACATTGAATTTTCTGTTTACTTGTTTAACTTTGGCTTCTCCTGATTGGTTGTCACCCACAATTTAAGCAACATCGTAGTGATGGTGATGATTTAATGATGAAGATGGGATCAACGATGGTGTTTTAATGGATTATTGTGGATTATAATCTCTGAATAAACACGGTATTTAGTGGCTGGATTTTAAACCTTCTGGACGGGATAGAAATGCTGGAAAACCTGAAGGGTAAAATATCCATCCCAGAGTTCCACTCCTGTTCCAGAGACACTCCGGGATGCTGCAGATGTAGCAGGTACTCCGTACATGTGCGGTTCTCCCTGAATTCAAAGGACATAAATTTGCCTTCAAGATAAATTTTTCCAGATTATTCCGTTTTCTCAGATTACTGAAGGTGAGAGGAACTGGCATTAATATCGCCGCTCATAATCAGTCGTACTGAATCCAGATTCCGTGGTGCAGGAAAGCATTTCTGCATCTTTCTCGTATCTTTTGTGGCTGATGTTTTCTAAAACGTGTGGATGTAGGAAGGTTCTGGTGAAGAGCTCTGCCTGCATCCTCCACCCTCGCTCTGTTTCCATATTTCTGTCTCTATTAGACTTCATTCTCTCCCTCGCTCTCTTTCATTACTGCTGAAAAGAATCTATTTCTTCTTCTCCCTCCGTCCCGTTCGCTGCTTCTCAGGCCGCAGAATGAATCCATAAAGTCTTGATTTATGCATCGAGTCTGGCTGCACTTTAACAATCCTCATAAAAACGGGAGAGAAACAGGCCATCTTCCTCCTCCCTCCTCACCTCCCTCATCTCTGTCGTGCAGTCGTGTAGATGAATGAAAGCTGATGGAAGAGTTTTCTCAGGTCAAACCTGCTGATTAATTATCGTAACTGAGGGGATTATTCCGACGGCACAGACGCTCTTCACCTGTGAAAGCATCCGTTCAACTTCAAAAAGTCCAGGTTTTAAATCCGTGATGGAGAAAAAATCTGGGAATGAATCGATGTTTCGGTTCAGTCTGTGTGGAAACTTGGGCTGTAAGCAGAACCGAGTCTGAGGAATCGGATTTTAACGCTTGAACGCAGCTGCAGCAGAAGTCAGGTTTTATTCAGAGTGAAGTTTGGGAAACGTCCACAGAGAATCTGCTGACTTTATTGATCCAAATATGGCGGATTCCAGAGGAAATGGCCCGAGAGACTGATCGGGGAAGACGGAAAACCCTCCATCGTGCTCAGATTTGTTTTTCTGTTCCAAGTGTTGAATCCCTCAAAGATACCAACAGTTCAAAATGCTGAAAGTGATGTCATGTTGGAGTGAAACTATTTCCAGCAGACGTGGTTCAGTAAGCCGGACTGAGAAAAGGGTCAAATGTTCTGGAAAGGCTTGAAATGTCCTGTCAAATTATTTTTCCTCCCTCCGCGTCGTCTCCACTTCGTCTCTAGCTTCGTTGCATAATGTCTGGTTCATTGCATCGTCGCTTTGTCTCCGCTTCGTCTCGTTTCGCTTCACCTCCGCTTCGCTGCCAGTTCGTCTCCACTTTTTCTTGTCTCACTTCGTCTCCGCTTCATCTCATCGTCGCTTAGTCTCCGCTTTGTTGCCACTTGGTTGCCGCTTCGTCTTCACTTCGTCTTGACGCTCTTCATCTCTGCTTCGTCGCATAGTCTCCGCTTCACTGCCAGTTCGTCTCCACTTTGTCTTGTCTCACTTAGTCTCTGCTTTGTTGCCACTTCATCTCCACTTCGTCTTGTCTCGCTTTGTCTCTGCTTGATCGCATAGTCTCCGCTTCATCTCGTCGTCGCTTCGTCTCTGCTTCGTCTCTGCTTCGTTTCTGCTTCGTTGCCACTTCGTCTTGTAGCGCTTCGTCTCCGCTTCGTCTCCACTTGGTTGCCACTTCGTCTTGTCCCGCTTTGTCTCTGCTTCGTCGCATTGTTGCTTCGTCTCCGCTTCGTTGCTTCGTCTCTGCTTCGCTGCCAGTTCGTCTCTACTTCGTCTTGTCTCGCTTCGTCTCCGCTTCATCTCATCGTTGCTTCGTCTCCGCTTCGTTGCTACGTCTCTGCTTCGCTGCCAGTTCGTCTCCACTTTGTCTTGTCTCGCTTTGTCTCTGCTTCATAGCATTGTCTCCTCTTTATCTCATCGTCGCTTAGTCTCTGCTTTGTTGCCACTACATCTCCACTTCGTCTTGTCTCGCTTTGTCTCTGCTTGATCGCATAGTCTCCGCTTCATCTCGTCGTCGCTTCGTCTCTGCTTCGTCTCTGCTTCGTTTCTGCTTCGTTTCTGCTTCGTTGCCACTTCGTCTTGTAGCGCTTCGTCTCCGCTTCGTCTCCACTTGGTTGCCACTTCGTCTTGTCCCGCTTTGTCTCTGCTTCGTCGCATTGTTGCTTCGTCTCCGCTTCGTTGCTTCGTCTCTGCTTCGCTGCCAGTTCGTCTCTACTTCGTCTTGTCTCGCTTCGTCTCCGCTTCATCTCATCGTTGCTTCGTCTCCGCTTCGTTGCTACGTCTCTGCTTCGCTGCCAGTTCGTCTCCACTTTGTCTTGTCTCGCTTCATCGCTTTAGGATAAAACCATTCAATATTCCTACATACTGTAGTAATACTTCCTCAGTACTTGTCCTAACCTACCTGTTAAACTCTGATTACCTGGTGTGCATCAATCTTCACATTGTGTTTGGTTTCACAGCTTCAGCAGGACGGAGGCCTCGGCGCCGACAACCAGTTACATCATCGTTGCCATGACGACGCCCTGCAGCATCCGCCCACCTCCTTAACTTCGCCGTCATGTGACGTAGAAGAGCAACCTTCCCTTGACTGGGTGACGTGTCGTCAATCAAACGTCCAGGTGTGTTTATGGTGTTTTATGTCTTAGAAGCCGACGTCTTTCCCTCATGAGGACGTCTGAGCTGCAGTCCGAGGCCACCGAGGACTAACAAAAGCTCTGTGTTGTTCAGGCTGAGGAAGAGCCATCCTGCTGCGAGGAAGCCGAGCATCTCGTCTCTGAACGGAGGTGAGAAAACACAGACCGCCTCAGATGTTTGCAGATGCAGCGGTAACCTGCAGGATGCTGCTGAAACCAGACACGAGCAGAGCTGGATGAAGCTGCGAGCATCAAGAACCGCATCTCTGTTCAGTTTTTAACTTAAATTAGTCACATTTTGTTGGACTGGACCACTGAAAATACACAAATTGCCAAAAGTATTTGCTCACCCATCAAAATAATTGGAATCAGGTGTTCCATCACTTCCACAGGTGTATAAATGAAGCAGCTCGGCATGCAGACTGTTTCTACAAACGTGTGAAAGAATGTGTCGCTCTCAGGAATCAGTGAATTCCAGCGTGGAACTGTGATAGGATGCCACCTGTGCAACAATCCAGCGGTGAAGTTTCCTCCTAAATATTCCACAGTCAGCTGTCAGCTGTGTGACCCCCGCCAAGCAGCTCGACACACATAATGTGTGTGTTCTGGATCATAGTATCCAGAACTTTCTCCAGATCAACTTTGGAAACATTCTAGGACTCAATGAGATCCTTTCTTGTAATTTTTTTACCAAATACTCGGACCATTTGTACGGAGTTATATGGAACGTTCCAGAAATGTGTCCTGTTAGGGTGATGTTGATGTAAGCAGCAGTCGAGTTGTAAAAAAGTTTCAGGGGATGGAAGAACTCATTGGAGATTCTCTTTAAAATCTACCAACCAAGTATATTTTTTACCGGTTAAAATATCAAACCATTTTACACCCATATATCTTTAGGCTCTTAATCCAGTATTATACTGGATGCAAACTGAAAAAAACAATACCAAGACCTCTGACATTTACTCTCCATGAGGGACAGACCTCTGACATTTACTCTCCATGAGGGACAGACCTCTGACATTTACTCTCCATGAGGGACAGACCTCTGACATTTACTCTCCATGAGGGACAGACCTCTGACATTTACTCTCCATGAGGGACAGACCTCTGACATTTACTCTCCATGAGGGACAGACCTCTGACATTTACTCTCCATGTGGGACAGACCTCTGACATTTACTCTCCATGAGGGACAGACCTCTGACATTTACTCTCCATGTGGGACAGACCTCTGACATTTACTCTCCATGTGGGACAGACCTCTGACATTTACTCTCCATGTGGGACAGACCTCTGACAGTTACTCTCCATGAGGGACAGACCTCTGACATTTACTCTCCATGTGGGACAGACCTCTGACAGTTACTCTCCATGTGGGACAGACCTCTGACATTTACTCTCCATGTGGGACAGACCTCTGACAGTTACTCTCCATGAGGGACAGACCTCTGACATTTACTCTCCATGTGGGACAGACCTCTGACATTTACTCTCCATGTGGGACAGACCTCTGACAGTTACTCTCCATGTGGGACAGACCTCTGACAGTTACTCTCCATGTGGGACAGACCTCTGACATTTACTCTCCATGAGGGACAGACCTCTGACATTTACTCTCCATGAGGGACAGACCTCTGACATTTACTCTCCATGTGGGACAGACCTCTGACATTTACTCTCCATGTGGGACAGACCTCTGACATTTACTCTCCATGTGGGACAGACCTCTGACATTTACTCTCCATGTGGGACAGACCTCTGACATTTACTCTCCATGTGGGACAGACCTCTGACATTTACTCTCCATGTGGGACAAACCTCTGACATTTACTCTCCATGTGGGACAGACCTCTGACATTTACTCTCCATGTGGGACAGACCTCTGACATTTACTCTCCATGTGGGACAGACCTCTGACATTTACTCTCCATGTGGGACAAACCTCTGACATTTACTCTCCATGTGGGACAGACCTCTGACATTTACTCTCCATGAGGGACAGACCTCTGACATTTACTCTCCATGAGGGACAGACCTCTGACATTTACTCTCCATGAGGGACAGACCTCTGACATTTACTCTCCATGAGGGACAGACCTCTGACATTTACTCTCCATGAGGGACAGACCTCTTACATTTACTCTCCATGAGGGACAGACCTCTGACATTTACTCTCCATGAGGGACAGACCTCTGACATCTGACACCTCTGAGTCTTGTGTCATCGCTCATCTGTGATTATCGTCTTTTTTAAATCGTCCATCGCGCTGTCCAGCCGCTCATTTGGCCGTGCTGACATCGCAGCGCTGTCTCTCTCTGCTGCAGCTTGTGCAGCTCCCTCTGGCATCGGGCATCAACCAATCATGTTGCGTCATTGCATGTGCGTGTGCCCCTGCGCCCTCAGATTTTATTGCTTTTACTCAACATCCGTACTACTTTCTAATACTGAAGTAGTTATATTAGTATTGTTATATTTCCAGGATTTACTGTAAAAAGGGGGGCTGGAATGGGGGGATGGCAGTTTTACAGGGGGGATGATTTTGATCGTTTTTATTTCACGGGGGATGCCATCCCCTTTCGTCCCCCCTCAACTCGAGTACTGGATATAAGAGTGTTCAGATGTTGGTAAGGAGGTTGATGTTCACCATGGGGGGGTCGGTCAGACACACAGGACTCGCTGGTACAGTTAACTGTCTTTACTGGTCACTCTGAATCACAACAGCACAGTAATGCAGCAAACGACAGGCTTCCAGGTGGAACTGCAGGTAGTTCAGGTGAATGTGGGTGGAAGTGAGTGTGGTCTATAAACACAGAAATATAAAGAAGCCATGAGGAACATTCGTTCAGCAAAGAAACGCATTCAAGATATTAATTATTACTAATAAATCCTTCCAGTTAGGACTAAACATGCATATGTATCCAAGGCTAACAGTTCCAGTAACTGGCATGTAGCAGGTCAGCTAGCTTAATAGCATAAAAAGGCTCATGGTGAATGGAGGAAACTTCTGAATAAGCAGATCAGCTAAATAACATTAAAGCTAAATAAACATCCTGTTCAGCAGAAATACAACTAGTTACTTCCAGTTCTTCACAGACGCACACAGTTCACCATCTTCACCTGATACAAGTCTGTCCAACTGTCCTCTGTCCAGTCTTCCTCGTCTGTCCAAGTCTTCTCTCCTGGTCTGTCCAACAGTCTTCTCTCCTGCTGCTCATAAGTTTCATTTCTGCATCCTGACATCATCATGTGCTCAGTAGCAGCTGCACACTTCTGCCACAAGGGGGCGCTCACGGGGGCGCTCCCTTTCCAACATGGCCGACCTCACAATGATAAAGAATCCTTCAAAACAGTCCTGGATCCAGAAGCTGATCCGGATCACCACGAACATTTAATGAGTTCATCCTTGGACTGAGACACACGGATGGTGAAGATTTCAGGTCAATCTGTCCAGATCTTTCTCTGTAAAGTTGCTGACAGACGGACAAATCAACGCTACCAAAAACATTACCTCCTCGGCGGAGGAAAAAACAGAGGTGTTTGGGAACGACAGCTGTCACAGGCCGGCTCAAAGTCCAGGACAAGAATAAGGGGAGACGAGGTTCAGGCCAAACAAACTGTTTTTATTGTAAATAATAATGCTAAAAGTTAAACTATAATAACATGAGGTGTGAATATGTAGGAGTGATGGATGCGTGCAGTGTGAGTATGAATGGATACGAATGTGCACGTGTGACTGGGTGCAGAACCAAAAACCAACCTGGAACAAAAGACAAAACATACCTGGAGGAGCAGAGAGAGAGAGTGTTTGCAAGGCTCACCTCTGATCAGCAGAGGGAACCTCCCGTGCAGATCAGAGGAGCCGTGACACAGCGACTCAGACATGAAGTCTTCGTCCACGAAAACTCACGGAGCGGGTCAGTGATGCTGAAGTGCATCATGGGAAGAGGTGGCCAACTTTCTGCAGAGTCAATCACTGCAGACCTCCAAACTTCATGTGGTCTTCAGATCAGATCAAGAACAGTGACAGAGAGCTTCATGGAATGGGTTTCCATGGCGACCAGCTGCATCCATCCATTCATCACCAAGTGCGATGCAAAGCGTTGATGCAGTGGTGGAAAGCAGCCGCCACTGGACTCTAGAGCAGTGGAGGTTCTCTGGAGGACCAATCACGCTTCTCCATCTGCAATCTGATGGAGGAGTCTGGGTTTGGCGGTTGCCAGGACAACGGTACTTGTCTGACTGCATTGTGCTAAGTGTAAAGTTTGGTGGAGGGGGATTATGGTGTGGGGGTGTTTTCAGGAGCTGGGCTTGGCCCCCGTTTATGCTTCCGTACTTTACGTATGCTTTACGTACGTAAATGGCGACATCCGTGTCATGCGCTGCCATGCATGAACGTTTTCATACTTCCATGCATCTTCTGTGGTTAGATGGTTCATGTATCAGTTTGTCCACAAGGTGGCAGTGCTGAGTTCATAGTTAATTTCCCTGTTTTGATGTCAGTTTATACCGCTTGGTGTCAGTAACATAGATGTAAGTGTATTTTCGGACACACTCGCACAGCCCCTCCTCAAAAGCTCCATGCATCTCTACAGATGCTCTCTGCTGGTTTGGCATCTTCTTTCATGTATAGGTGCTTTCATTGGGCTGTTTGGCTCTGACAGTTTTTGTGTTTTCTTTCCGTCCCCACTCTTCTGCTGTTTGTTCCTGCATATCGGCTATCACTGACCCCGCGGTTTACGGTGGTATTGCTCCGTCTTCTGCGTGGAGTGGAGGAGCCCCTCGAAAAGGCACTAAATTACGACACATGGCAACGCATGAAATGGACGTCGCCATAAATGGGCCTCAAGGGACCAAGCCCAGCTCCTGAAAACACCCCCACACCATAATCCCCCCTCCACCAAACTTTCCACTCGGCACAATGCAGCCACACAAGTACCATATCAGTCTTCTGCGTCAAGCATCAATGGCTCCTTAGTTCCAGTGAAAGGAACTCTGAATGCTTCAGCATACCGAGACATTCTGGACAATTCCATGTCCCAACTTTGTGGGACCAGTTTGGAGCTGGCCCCTTCCTCTTCCAACATGACTGTGCACCAGCGCACAAAGCAGGTCCATGAAGACCTGGATGCAGAGTCTGGTGTGGAGGAACTGGACTGGCCTGCACAGAGTCCTGACCTCAACCCCATAGAACAGCTTTGGGATGAATCAGAGCGGAGACTGAGAGCCAGGCCTTCTGGTCCAACATCAGTGTGACCTCACAAATGTGCTTCTGGAAGATGGTCAAAGATTCCCAGAAACACTCCTAAACCTTGTGGACAGCCTTCCCAGAAGATGAAGCTGTTCTAGCTGCAAAGGTGGACCAACGTCAGACTGAACCCGACGGATCAGGAATGATGTTACTGAAGCTCAGATGTGAGGTGAAGGAGGGGAGATGATACTTTTGGCAATATAGTGTAACAGCTCAACATGGAAAAGTTGCTTGTTTTTCAAGTATTAATTCTTACTTTGGCTCCTAAATCAAATTTTCTGATATCTTAATGCGACAAAGTCTTTTCAGGGCATTTTCCCTTCAAAGTGATGGATTCTCCTCACAATTATTGATGTAATGAAATTACACAGTCTCTTCTGCAAACTTCTGAAAAGCCATAAAGCATCACCATTTCATCTTTGTAATAACGGACTAAACTCGATTAGAAAGCCAAACATAACAGAAGCATATCAGCTCAAAACATCACAATCTCCTGGTTTGAAATGTTGGTGAAAAGTTTCGCCAGATTTGTGGCAGAATGTAGGGACGTCGTACAGGAAATGGAGAACCGCTGATAAACTGATCGTTATGGATTAATGCCATTCATTTAGATGTAATCTCTAGTTTCATTGACCTGAAAAGAAAGAATCTCAGAGTTTGGCTGGAAAATCTAATTATTCCTGGATCAGACAGACTGAATGTCCGGAGATCAGAGTGATCATTGGTCACCATGACCCACCCCAGCTCCTAAAACGATAACAAAGCATTGGTGCGACACCACCTCTGGCACAAACAGGGATTTACAGCTTTTTATGTCAGTAATTCTTACGTACTGTACCTTTAACGTTTTGAACAGGTGATGTTTAAAAGCAGAGCATAGTGCAATCCTTGTTTGTGATGACACGGAAGCTTTCAGTCTTCGTAGTAGAGCTGAATGATTTTGGGGAAAAAATCTAAATGTGATTTTTTTTTTTTTTTTTTTTTTCCATGCAGTATTTCCCCATGAAATACAGGGAAGCAGTCAGTTCAGTGTAACAAAAACACGATTAAACCAACTAGGGCTGGGAAAAAATATTGATACACTGAAAAATCGTGATTTTTTTCATATGCAGATTTCATATTGATATTTAAAAATGCAATACTAATCTAGTTTACCAATAAAATCTCGTGAGATTTCATCGTTTTCTTAAGAAATCGAGAGATTTCACGGAAACGCGAGATTTTGTATCCGAACGACCAAATCTTGCGAGATTTCATTAGTAAAATAGATACCGCATTTTTAAATATCGATATATCAGCAGATGAAAAAATACTGCGATATTTCAGTGTATCAATATTTTTCCCAGCCCTAAAACCAAAAAATCCTTCATTTGTCTTATTTCTCTTCTTATTGCACTTTGCAGTGTTTATATGTGACCAAATGCAGCTGATAGCGAGGTCGCACGGACGTTTTTGTCACGATTAAACCGTTCTCTAGTCTGGAAAAGGGACTCGCGCCACGTTACTGCACCAAAAATTCAGAACACTTGTCATGTGACTGGAACAGTTGTTAACTTTTCAAGGTCCGTAATCTGCCTGAGATGAAGGAATCGCGCGAATGAACCAACCTGTAATTAGCTACGTTTACATGGACAAATAATTCATGTATCCGGTTTCCAGCTGGCGCGTTCACGTGGACGCTGGGAAAAGTGATCCGATCGGTTGGATTTGATGGACAGATTTATATGTTCGTAATTCCTCTGACATGCGCAATGCCTCCTAGTTCGGAAGAAGAAAGTTTTATTCATTTATAATCTTTTGACCGTTGAAATGCTCAATAATCATTAAAGGGACATTCTGTAAGTTCTCCTGTTATCTGATCACAAAAACTGATTATTTTGTTCAAAAGTGTTTTTCCATTAATCAGTAATCACTCTCATCAACAAACCGCAGTGCTCCTCTCAGCTCTGAATCTGCCGTTTGTATCATTCATATCTACATGGAACGGGTCGGCTCGGTGGGGGCTACCATGCCGGAGCAGGAAACCACAGAAACTCACCGGATCTGTCGGCTCGGGTCGAGGTGATGCTTTTAAAAGTCACCGCGGTGCAGTGACGAGGAACCGAGTGTTACTCTGATGCTGCGTTCAGGTGCATCAGTGACGAGGAACCGAGCGTTACTCTGATGCTGCGCAGGTGCAAGGGGGGGAGGGGGGGGGTACTCTGATGCTGCGTTCAGGTGCATCAGTGAGGAGGAACCGAGCGTTACTCTGATGCTGCGTTCAGGTGCATCAGTGACGAGGAACCGAGCGTTACTCTGATGCTGCGTTCAGGTGCATCAGTGAGGAGGAACCGAGTGTTACTCTGATGCTGCGTTCACGTGCAGTCGGGCAGACGGTCGTCGGTAACAAACCAGATGTCATTTAATCACAGAAGTCGAGAGAAAGACGGTAAAACATGGGTCAGGGGAAACAATACGACATCGCCATGACAACAGATCAGATGTGGACTGAAGTCTCTGATAAAAGTTTCATAAAACCATATATCGCTATTAAAAACTGGTTAATGGAAACTTAGATTGGATAAAAACTCTCATGAGGCGGTTTTTCCGGACATTTCAGTTAAGCAGCTCACAAAAGTGTAACTGAAACCATTTTTGCATTTCTACTCCATCAGGCGTGTTTTTATTATTTTTACTCGTGTACCTTGTTTTTATTGTTTGTGTTATTATTGTTCTCATTACTTTTATTTTCGTTATGTTGATTTGTCAGGAACAAAGGATGGAAATGAGCTTTGCTATAATCCTGTGTATTTACTTAATGTTCATTAATATGTGCTGTCCCTTTTTAAACAAACAAACTCAAATGTAGGGGAGGAGAAAAACAGAACAAGTCCAAACTGTGCTCTGGGCATATTTCATTCAGAGACGACGTGCAGCGTTGCAGCTCTACCTGCCTGCAGACGGCGGGGGGGGACCCCTCATGATGCTTCCTCTGCTGCTCTGATCATGTTCGACGGCTGGAACATTTTAGTGAACGTGAAGCTTAAAGGTGCACCGTGTAACTTCTGACCCAAACATCAGCCTCATGTCAGTAATAACAGATGATTCTGGGGTCAACATCCAGCACTCACCCATGTGGGGGTTCTGGGGGGGCTGCCCTCCTCTAAAACCAGACACGGTAACTTTACAGGGGCGGATCCGTCTCTCATTGATCACGTGACCTGGAGCACTTTTATTTATGGCTCCATGACGTCACGATCGGCTGATCAACGTGGTCTGAAAACACGATTCCAGGACACGAATAGAGACTGTTTCATTTTGGTTTAGTGGCCACAAGTTACACATTGTCCCTTTTAAGGGGAGAAACTACGGCCAAAAACCCATTTTTCATCAGCTGTTTTGAGATTTTCGTTGTTTTTCCCTCCTTTAATATGTTTTCTTTCAGACTAATGTAAAAAATAAATTAAAATTTTAGGGGTTATTTCATGATACTTTGTCTGATGCCAAATCCTGTCCCACCCAAACAGCAGCTACAGTTGCAGTTTTCTCTAAATGAGTTTTTTCTCTTACTCTGGGTCAAAAATCTCCACTTCAGCAGCACTTACAGAAACAAAGCTTTCAGGTTCTGCTCCTGACTGGATTCTTAAAGTTTTTCAGAAGGATTTTTGACATCTCATTCACAGCCTGATTTATAGAACATTTCAACCCAAAATATGCCAAAAAATGAGTTTTTTCTGGTTGACAGTATATTCTAAATTGTGAATAAACCTGGAAAGTTTCATGGTGATACCAGCTAGTTACATTTTTTACCCTATTTTCCAGGAGTTTCTCACCTTAAAGAGAAAGTTCAGGATTTTTGACATAGGGCCTCATATACCAGTGAGCCAGGGTCCTACTTATCACTGGAGACAGTTTCAACATATTTCATCCCATTATTCTAGTTCCAGGAGGTCACCGATGCTAACGCTAGTGGAAGTCAATAGGAATCTGCTAGCCTGTCATTAAAACCAATCTTATTCAGCAATCTTATTTCTAACAGCTAATGGTGTGTTTTGGAGCCTTTTCAATCAGGTTTTAGACCTCTGCACAGTACAGAAACAGCCCTTTTGAGGGTTTTTAATGATATTCTTTTAGCAGCAGATTCTGGCAGCCATGTTGTTCTGGTCTTACTGGATTTGACTGCAGCTTTCGGCCACAATCGATCACACCACTCTGCTAACACGCCTGGAGCACTGGGTAGGCATAAAAGGCGTGGCACTGGGAGTGGTTTAGATCATACCTCTCCGATAGGACATTTTCCGTCCGCTACGGTCAGTGCAAATCTCCCCCTGCTTTGTTATCCTGTGGTGTCCCCCAAGGGTCCATTCTGGGGCCTCTGCTCTTCTCCCTCTATCTGCTCCCCCTGGGGCAAATCTTCAGGAAACATAAGTGTTCATTCCATCTGTATGCCGACGACACTCAGGTCTACGTCCCGTTAAAACACAACAATCCCTCTGCATTAGCAGGTCTGCTAGCCTGTCTCGAGGATGTCAAAATCTGGATGTCTCTCAACTTTCTACACTTTAATGAAAATAAAACCGAGGTCATCGTCTTCAACCCCACTGCTCTCAAGCCTTTATCTGCTGATCTAGGTTCTCTGTCCGGTCATCTACATACTGTGGTCACAAATCTTGGTGTCAGCTGGACAACTTTCTTCATCTCGATAAACAGATAAAAGCCACTGTTAAGGCCAGCTTTTTTCATCTGAGGCGTTTAGCAAAGGCTAAACATTTTTTAGCCCGGTGCGACCTGGAGACAGTCATCCATGCTTTTATAACCAGCCGGATTGATTATTGCAATGCACTCCTCTTTAGCGTATCTCAGAAACACCTGTCTCGCCTCCAGTTGGTCCAAAATGCTGCAGCACGGCTGCTGACGGACACCAGGAAGAGAGAGCACATCTCCCCCGTTCTGGCCTCTCTTCACTGGCTGCCTGTAACTTTTAGGGTTCAGTTTAAGATTCTTTTATGTCTTTAAATCTTTAAATGCCCTAGCCCCCTCCTATCTCGCAGAGCTTCTCCATCCTCATGTTCCCACTCGCACTCTTCGGTCAGCTGAGTTGCTGCTGTTGGATGTACCAAGGTCTCGATGGAAGATGTGGGGGGGATAGAGCATTTTCTGTGGCAGGCCCAAAGTCGTGGAACTCGCTGCCATTGCACATCAGACAGGCCTCGTCTCTGGCAGTTTTTAAATCCCTTCTTAAAACTCATCTGTTTGCCCTGGCGTTCCACCCTTCATGAGCCATTTTTTTCTAATTGTCTGCTGTTTAAAGTCTTATTTTTTCTGATATTTATACTGTTTTTACTGTTCATTGTGTTGATTTGTTTTTATGTCTAATATTTGTTTTAATGTTCTCACTGTGAGATTCAATTTCTGTTTTACTTCTGTTCAGCGCTTTATCGGTAGCTGCTGTGTTTAAAGCGCTATACAAATAAAGTTGACTTGACTTGACTTGTTAACACGGCATTTACACAGATAGACTAAAGTTATAAATGATTTGCCTCGGATGTTCTGCGGAGTGGATAAGATTGTTATTAATGACAGGCTAGCAGATTCCCATCGACTCACACTAGCATTAGCATCAGCAACCTCCTGGAACTAGAATAACGGGATGAAATATGCTGAAACCGACTCCAGTAATCAGGAGCATCCTGGCTCACTCGTAAATGAGGCCCTATGTGAAAAATGCTGAACTTGCCCTTTAAAGATCGTCTGGCTCTGCTTACCAACAACATGTCTGAGAGTGAAAGCAGGTGTTAAGCCTTCCTCCTCTTTCTCCAGTGCTGACGGTGCGACTGCCAGCAGCAGAGCCTCCTCCTCCCCCTCGGCTCCCCCAGCCCTCCTCTGCCTCCTCCTGGCTGCAGCGGTGGCTCTGCTGGCCGGCCTCATCTGCGTCGTCATGGAGCCGCCGTGTCACCGCAGCAACCGGATGTCACCGAGCCTCCACCTCGCGCTCAGATACGTCAATGGGCCCCCACCTACCTGAGGACGGGGCGGACTCTGGACTCCTGGTCCTAGAACCAGCTGCTGAGGACGGGGCGGACTCTGGACTCCTGGTCCTAGAACCAGCTGCTGAGGACGGGGCGGACTCTGGACTCCTGGTCCTAGAACCAGCTGCTGAGGACGGGGCGGACTCTGGACTCCTGGTCCTGGAACCAGCTGCTGAGGACGGGGCGGAGTCTGGACTCCTGGTCCTGGAACCAGCTGCTGAGGACGGGGCGGAGTCTGGACTCCTGGTCCTGGAACCAGCTGCTGAGGACGGGGCGGAGTCTGGACTCCTGGTCCTGGAACCAGCTGCTGCTCCGGCTTCTGTTTCAGAGTTTAAAGCTGAACTGAACTTTCTCCTTCTTCTCTTTTGTTGTTTCATGTTCTGCTTTCTTATTTAGATTAAAACGCCGACTGGACGCAAACATTTCATGACGGAGGAAACGTGCTGAGCTGGAGGCAGGACTGGAATAAAGGTTAATCTGTTAAAGCAGCAGTAGTTTGTAGCTCCGGAGAGGGAAAAAGTGCAGAAACCTGACGAAGCTTAAAGCTTTAACCAGATTTTTAGCTTTAATAACGAATATTTCCGTCTTTTCTTCACATCCTGGTGCTAAAACATGTTTTTCCCAGAAGTTTGACTCTCTGGGTTCATGTCTTTGACTGATTCGTCACCTTCATGACCTCAAACTGTCCATCATGCTAATTATGCTAAAGCTAATGTGTCCAAATCTACATTTTGTTGTACATATTTATCTCCTGCCTTGTTGCAGCGTCATGGCGCTTGTTATAGTTGTTAGGAAGCCGCGGTGCATCGACGGGGACGACATCTGCGACATCTACGTTTCCGTCCCCGCTGGTCTCAGATCAGCTGTCAGATGCAGAGGAAATTCGTTCCCGTCCATGTCGGTGAAAATGACCTTTTTTTTTTGCTTTGGTGTGAAACCGACTCTTATTTTGACTGAAAACCGTCCACCTGGGTAGACTTGAGCTTATCGGGACTGAAGGACGAGTTTCTGTTTGTTGCTTAGATTCGGATGTTTGTTGAAGTTTTCTCAGGGAAGATTCGGGTTCCCCGTGAAGAGAAACTTAATCCTTTTAGAAGTCTGAAGAGGCTTTAAAGAAGAAAACTGAACGGGGACCAGCCAACTGCCATCCTGAACATTTCTTTTTATTTAGATGTTTTTTCGTAATCATGATAAAAATCGATGTCACATCTACTGAAACGCTCTTGCTTTTGTACACATGATAGTGGGAAATAAAAGTGTTTAACACATCAGATTTGGTCTGTTTTATGTTGCTAAAGGATGAGTTGGAGGAGAAGCATTGAAGAGGGGAGACCTACGAGTTTGGTTTCTGTTAAACTATTAAAACTGAAATCTGCATTCACATTCTGGGGAATCTAAAAAATCTAAAACACTGGAAGTTTAAGCAAAATATATTAAGATGAAAGGTGAAAAAAGATTAAAATCTGTTTAAAATAAAAAAATAAAGATTAGATAATATGAAATGCAGTAGTATACAATAGAGCCCGACCGATATATCGGGCCGATTTTGGCGTCTGGCTAATTAATCGGCATCGGCCAAAATGTGGCCGATATGAAAATTCTAGTTTTGCTTCAAACGGCAAAAAGAAACTTCTGCTGCGCGTTTCTGCTCTCCCCCCTCCCTTCCTGAGAGCTGCTCGTGCTGCTCCTTGCCTCCTCCCCCTCCCCTTACAGAGAGCAGCGCTTTCTCTGCCCCCCCTCCCTACTCCCCCTCCTACACACACGGGCTAACCAGGCAGAGAGGAGAGCAAACCGATGCAGACGTTTAGTTTCCTCCTGGTAAGCTGTGACTTTCTAAAACTACATAAAACTACACTTTAGTGCTCCGTGACAACAAACGTCCTCGTGGAAACACGCTGTTAGAGCGCATTAAGGAGAACAGGCGAGTTTTAAATGCGCTAGTTTTAGCGAGCATATTAGCATTTTAACTGAGCTAGCTGCCTCTTTATGAAATAAACAAAGATGCAGCTGCTTACTCCATCTCTACTATTAGCTAATGTCAGACTGTTATACAGCTGCTAACTCCATCTCTACTATTAGCTAATGTCAGACTGTTATACAGCTGCTAACTCCATCTCTACTATTAGCTAATGTCAGACTGTTATACAGCTGCTAACTCCATCTCTACTATTAGCTAATGTCAGACTGTTATACAGCTGCTAACTCCATCTCTGCTATTAGCTAATGTCAGACTGTTATACAGCTGCTAACTCCATCTCTACTATTAGCTAATGTCAGACTGTTATACAGCTGCTAACTCCATCTCTACTATTAGCTAATGTCAGACTGTTATACAGCTGCTAACTCCATCTCTACTATTAGCTAATGTCAGACTGTTATACAGCTGCTAACTCCATCTCTACTATTAGCTAATGTCAGACTGTTATACAGCTGCTAACTCCATCTCTACTATTAGCTAATGTCAGACTGTTATACAGCTGCTAACTCCATCTCTACTATTAGCTAATGTTACTGTTATACAGCTGCTAACTCCATCTCTATTATTAGCTAATGTCAGACTGTTATACAGCTGCTAACTCCATCTCTATTATTAGCTAATGTCAGACTGTTATACAGCTGCTAACTCCATCTCTACTATTAGCTAATGTTACTGTTATACAGCTGCTAACTCCATCTCTATTATTAGCTAATGTCAGACTGTTATACAGCTGCTAACTCCATCTCTACTATTAGCTAATGTCAGACTGTTATACAGCTGCTAACTCCATCTCTACTATTAGCTAATGTCAGACTGTTATACAGCTGCTAACTCCATCTCTACTATTAGCTAATGTCAGACTGTTATACAGCTGCTAACTCCATCTCTACTATTAGCTAATGTCAGACTGTTATACAGCTGCTAACTCCATCTCTACTATTAGCTAATGTCAGACTGTTATACAGCTGCTAACTCCATCTCTACTATTAGCTAATGTCAGACTGTTATACAGCTGCTAACTCCATCTCTACTATTAGCTAATGTCAGACTGTTATACAGCTGCTAACTCCATCTCTGCTATTAGCTAATGTCAGACTGTTTTACAGCTGCTAACTCCATCTCTACTATTAGCTAATGTCAGACTGTTATACAGCTGCTAACTCCATCTCTACTATTAGCTAATGTCAGACTGTTATACAGCTGCTAACTCCATCTCTACTATTAGCTAATCTCAGACTGTTATACAGCTGCTAACTCCATCTCTACTATTAGCTAATGTCAGACTGTTATACAGCTGCTAACTCCATCTCTACTATTAGCTAATGTCAGACTGTTATACAGCTGCTAACTCCATCTCTACTATTAGCTAATGTCAGACTGTTATACAGCTGCTAACTCCATCTCTACTATTAGCTAATGTCAGACTGTTATACAGCTGCTAACTCCATCTCTACTATTAGCTAATGTCAGACTGTTATACAGCTGCTAACTCCATCTCTACTATTAGCTAATGTCAGACTGTTATACAGCTGCTAACTCCATCTCTAATATTAGCTAATGTCAGACTGTTATACAGCAGTAAACGCTGTGTAAGTCGCCTCTTTGTGACACAAATGAGATAAATGCAACTGTTAACTTTCCATCTCCTGTTATCTAATATAAAATTATTATATTGTGTCCCTCTACACTTCATGCCATGCAGGTTTTACTGGGACTCGTAAATTCAGAAGTTTAAGTTTTTATTAAACTAATTAAAAAGCTCCAAATAATGTATTTATTTGTAATTCTGTTTAGATGTTTTAAAAGCTGCAACATTGCTCTTAAATATAGTTTGGTCCCTTGTGTTAAGTGGAAGATGGAACTTTTTGAAGCTTAAAGATGACAAATTTATATTTCTAAGGTGTTTTAGTGAATGAGTCTTTAAAAATATATCATTTATAAAACACCTTCCATTAGTCTGTGTGTTATCACTGTAAGCTGTTTGCAGCAACTTGTTTTCATTTTGAAATGGTCATCTACAGTATTGAAATCTAAATACTAAAATACACTAAATGAATATATATTCATTCCCAGGCAGAGGAGAAAAGTAAGGTGGAGCCACGTCACAAAGATTTAACAGGTGTTAGATGCAACATCTGCGGTGTGAACGTTAACCTGGGCTGCAGCACCAGTAAGGTAGAAAACGCAACAAATCTGTGTCACCACCTAAAACATCATCACAGATTCTGGATGATCTGATTCTTGTGTTTAATCAAATTCTTATAATGACCAAAATATAAGTTGGACTACAGTTAGACAGTATGTATGTCCATGTTCATTTTTTTAATATCCTGGCTGATATATATCGGCTGACATCGGATATCGGCCAATATATCGGATATCAGGTTTTTTAAAGCCCCCAATATCGGTATCGGAATCGGCCTCAAAAATTTCATATCGGTCGGGCTCTAGTATACAACAGAAAAAAAGGATGATAATCAAATGGGATTAAAAAGCCGCCATCTACACTGGTTTTCAAACTTTGTGAGCCATGACCCCCCCTGATGTTCATTAACCACTGGTTTGGGAACCACTGCTCTAAAATATGTGTTAAATTAAAAGCTCTACTAAAGAAGTAAATGTTGAATGAAGCTTGAAAGGCACCATTTGGCCACTTCCAGGAAAAAAAACATTCTAAAAACTGCGGGATTATTTCAGAAATAATCTGGGTCCAGTTAAAATTTGTTACACATCAGGCTCATTGGGATTGACTGCGTCTGTCTGCCGTCTGACTTCAAGGTCAGACGAGAGCTGCTGAGTCACCGGGGGGCCATGAAAGCATCATCTCATCCGGACAAGTTCGCCACTGTGAAGACTGCAGGGATCTGGCGGCATTTGCCTTTATTCGGCTCAAAGTTACTGAACGCTGTGCAGATGTGATCCAGTCTAATCCCAGTCTAATCCCACAGTACTGAGACAGCACGTTGTAGATGCTGAGTACATGAACTTGTAGGGTATTTATAAAATTGGGGGAAATTTTATAAAAAAGGAACTTATCCCAAAAAAAAAAAGTTTGGGAAGAAAAAAAAAATAAAAATAAAAAAGGGGGGAGGAAAAAAATAAAAAATTTCCCCTTAAAAAATCCAGGTTCGAAGGTGAAGGGTAAATTTTCCAAATCCCCCCCAAACCAAAATAAGAAAAAGGGAAAAACAAAGGTAATGGGGATTCTGAATACAGGAAGGTGAACTGAAAAAAAAATAAAAGGAAAAAAGAGGAAATAAAAAAAAAATAAAAGAGATAAAAGGGGGGGGGGAGGGGAGTGGGGTGAAGAGGAGATAAAAAGAGTAAATAGGGAGGAGAGAAAAAAGAGAGAGAAAGAAGGGGTGAAGAGGTATATAGAGGGGGGGGGACGGAGGGGTGGGGGGAGGAGGGGGGGAGAGGCAGAATGGAGGAAAAGAAAGGAACAGGGGGTGGGGGGGAATTCACGGGAGTCCCCCCCGCCTCCCTTCCTCTGAACACTTATAGGGGGATTTAACTAAAAGGGGGAGAGTAGGGGAGAGCTGGTGAAGAGAAGGGGAGGGGAGGATTGGGAGGAAGGGGAATGTTGGGGAAATGGAAACAAAGCATGAAAAAAACAAAGGAATATAAACAGAAAATTAACAATACAGAAAATCAATGTAAAATCGATGGTCTAAAAATAATCTCCATGTCATCTATTAGGAATATAAGAAACAATATAAAGATAAAGAAAAAACAATAAGAAATAGTAAAATATTACAGTAATTAAAATTATAAAAAAAATAATCACAAAAAATGAAAAACAATAATAAAAATAATTTTGATTTTTTTTTTGAATCTTTTTGTATAATTTTTTTAATTTCTAAATTTTAAATCATTTGAATAATCATTATATAAATAAATTATAATCAACATATATAAAAAAAATTAAAAAAAATAAATAACTGCAATCACAAATGGAGTATGGGGTGTGTATTGATGAAAATAGGGATAAAGAAATAATGATAATAGATAATAATGTGAGTATGATTATCCTTATAAAGTGCCACAATCACCCCGTCTCAAAAATGTTCGGGAAGTTTGAAGGCAAGATGTAACATTCTTCCGAAAGTTTGTTATATTAATTAAAAATCGAGAAATTTAATCCTACTACCCTGGGAAAACCGAAAGGCTGGACTGTAGTAGACAGAATGTTATTTACCTGTTAAGATGCAACATAGAGGACAGTAATGTGATAAATGCCCAAGCTCACATATACAAAACTTAAATGTATTGTAGTGTTCTGAGTGAACACAACTGCAAAGGATCATGGGAAGTCATGTTTTGGCAGGAAAAGTTTGAATGTTTTTGAATGTGGTAAGAGTTAAGTTCAAGTGATGTTAACAAACTGTTATTCACTGCTAGGGTTCCACTAAGTTTTGCTTACAGTTCTGACTGAATGTTGGCACCATGACTGAAGGGGATGGTACTGAGGGAGACACCCCTCTCTGTGTTGGAGGAGGTATGTTGAAAATAAATGGCAGATGAGCCGCAGTTGTAAAAAGTTGTCAGTGCTGATCATTACAGTATAAATGCATAAATGTAAAAGCTAAAGGTGTTAATAGGCTTGTTTGACATTGACTATCTGCACCTTTTACTTTTTTGCCTTGATGAGTGAATTTTAAACGAAAAAAAGTAATACAAACTTTTTTCTTTTCTTTTTTTAGATGGGGGGTAGAAATAAATATGTATATATATATATGTACATATACTATTAACGGGTTTGGGTGCTCATAGTTAACATGAGGGGGAGTGCAAAGGGAGCATGTGGAAAGGTGGATGCACACTAAGTTCAACAAATCCATATTATGAAGAGGATGTGAAGGATTTGCCATAACCTCCAGTTCAGCTTCATATTTATGTGAGTGAATGTTGCTGCCACACGTTTGTGTTTCTCCGTTGCAGCAGTCAGATATCAGTCAGATATCAGCCTGTCCAGGTTTGTGAACATCAGCCGAACTGCAATAAAGGCTGTTAGGAATAATTTTGTAGCCTGTTTAAAACATTTATTACTGCAGCATCACATGGAAGTCCCGTCCAAAAATCGGAGTTTGCATCAGTGAGAGGTTAAACCAATCAGAAGCAGGTTCTGTCGTCATGGAGACAGGTCCAGAAGCTGCAGTTGCTGAGGTGTAAATGCACTCCGACTGCAGACGGACGGCTCCCGCCATGTTTGATGATCATGTGGTCACGTTTTCCGGTGCAGACGCAGTCTGAAGTCGGACAAAGTTTCTAACCAGCATGCATCACTCCAGGACCACAATCCCTCACTTCCAGCCGGGTTGCTGCAGATAGACAAAAGCCCTATTCTGACAGGATTAGTATTATCTAGGGACCACATGTAATAAATAAATTACCCCCCCGACGTCTGTTTTTTATGTGGCGCATTCACACTGGAAAACTGAAGTCTGGAGATTTGACTGAAATTCACAGACATCCAGCAGATATGATGTCAACGTGCTGCATATTGCGTAACATCTGCTCTTACGAGCTGTTTCCATCGGCAGTGGATGATCATTCAGAAACAAATGTGTTAAATAACACACGGACAGTCGTAACCAACGCTTTAAGAACTTGTACCATGTCAGCATGTTGTCCAAACCTAAATGTTTCTCGCTGCGGGAACGGGACTAGTGAAACTCCACTGATCACTCCCATTCCAAAGTTAATTCTTGAGCCTATATTATCGTAAACATGATACTTTGGAGGAAAAATTCTTTTGAAGCCTCCATTTTTCGCCAAAAGGAAATGAAAAGCGTCCAGGAAACAAATACCACCAAATTACGGGTCATTTCTGTCGAAATCACAGAGATGTCCATTCGCACTGGATTAGTACTATCAGAGGACCTCTGAGTTTAGCAAATCATAGTACGTAATTTGCGGGGGAATTATTACATCGCAAATCACAGACATGACCGATTCACACTGGATTAAAATCACAGACAACCTCTGTAATTATTACAAATTACATGTGGTCCCTATATAATACTAATCCCGTCAGAATAGGGCTAAAGTCAAACAACGTGATACAAAAGCTCAAATCTGATAGGCTACCACCATCATGTGATACAGAAGCTAGAATCTGATAGGCTACCACCATCATGTGACACAGAAGCTAGAATCTGATAGGCTACCACCATCATGTGATACGGAACATAGAATCTGATAGGCTACCACCATCATGTGACACAGAAGCTAGAATCTGATAGGCTACCACCATCATGTGACACAGAAGCTAGAATCTGATAGGCTACCACCATCATGTGACACAGAAGCTAGAATCTGATAGGCTACCACCATCATGTGATACAGAAGCTAGAATCTGATAGGCTCCACCATCATGTGACACAGAAGCTAGAATCTGATAGGCTCCACCATCATGTGACACAGAAGCTAGAATCTGATAGGCTACCACCATCATGTGATACAGAAGCTAGAATCTGATAGGCTACCACCATCATGTGACACAGAAGCTAGAATCTGATGGCTACCACCATCATGTGACACAGAAGCTAGAATCTGATAGGCTACCACCATCATGTGACACAGAAGCTAGAATCTGATAGGCTACCACCGTCATGTGATACAGAAGCTAGAATCTGATAGGCTACCACCATCATGTGATATAGAAGCTAGAATCTGATAGGCTACCACCATTATGTGATGCAGAAGCTAGAATCGATAAACTACCACCATATGTGATACAGAAGCTAGAATCTGATAGGCTACCACCATTATGTGATACAGAAGCTAGAATCTGATAGGCTACCACCATTATGTGATACAGAAGTTAGAATCTGATAGGCTACCACCATTATGTGATACAGAAGCTAGAATCTGATAAACTACCACCATCATGTGATACAGAGCTAGAATCTGATAGGCTACCACCATCATGTGATACAGAAGCTAGAATCTGATAGGCTACCACCATCATGTGACACAGAAGCTAGAATCTGATAGGCTACCACCATTATGTGATACAGAAGCTAGAATCTGATAAACTACCACCATCATGTGATACAGAAGCTAGAATCTGATAGGCTACCACCATCATGTGATACAGAAGCTAGAATCTGATAGGCTACCACCATCATGTGACACAGAAGCTAGAATCTGATAGGCTACCACCATAATGTGATACAGAAGCTAGAATCTGATAGGCTACCACCATCATGTGACACAGAAGCTAGAATCTGATAGGCTACCACCATAATGTGATACAGAAGCTAGAATCTGATAGGCTACCACCATCATGTGATACAGAAGCTAGAATCTGATAGGCTACCACCATCATGTGATACAGAAGCTAGAATCTGATAGGCTACCACCATCATGTGACACAGAAGCTAGAATCTGATAGGCTACCACCATAATGTGATACAGAAGCTAGAATCTGATAGGCTACCACCATAATGTGATACAGAAGCTAGAATCTGATGGGCTACCACCATCATGTGATACAGAAGCTAGAATCTGATGGGCTACCACCATCATGTGATACAGAAGCTAGAATCTGATAGGCTACCACTATCATGTGACACAGAAGCTAGAATCTGATAGGCTACCACCATCATGTGACACAGAAGCTAGAATCTGATAGGCTACCACCATCATGTGATACAGAAGCTAGAATCTGATAGGCTACCACCATCATGTGACACAGAAGCTAGAATCTGATAGGCTACCACCATCATGTGATACAGAAGTGGAAACAAACGTTGTTTTATATCTGTCCCGTGGTATTTTCATACTCAAAACAGTATCAAATCTGATATTTTGGCTGGCTGATATTGAAGTATTGACTCCAGGGTATCAGTATGTCCATCTCTCGGATTAATAGTCTATTTAAGACCTAAAATAGTGGAACATATGTAAATATTTATTTCTGTTTTTTTTTTCCTGGCTATGTTTTTTTCTGTTTCAGGGTTTGAAATCAGTTTTGGCATAGAGATTAAAAATCTTGACCTTAAATCAAAGCGCAGATTTTTGTGGTTGTAAATTCTAATTATGAACACAAGCATGGAAAAATACGTGTGTTGTTCATACTGTATGTTTGCAGCTGTGCAGTTTCTCCTGAACGCTGGATCCCTCTCTGTCATTGGACTCTGCAGTCGTCCTCGTCGGTGCGAGCGTGAATGTGTGTGTTTTGCCGGTGATCCAGTTCATGGAAGCCTCTGCTGCTTGCAGCGCCTGCAGGCCTTCATCTGGGACGATGATGATTATGATATCTGCCAATTAAGATTAAAGAAAATGAGGAGAAATGTTACAGTCATTCACGTTGGGTCATGAACGGACCGAACAAACATTTCATTGTCTTAATTCTACATTTGAGCCATAAACATCGAAAAAAAAAGAGAGAATATTTTCATCAACCCTCAGGAGAAATTCCCTCTTGGAAAATTCAACATTTCAAACAAGTTACCAAACATCAGCGAGCACAAAACCACTTTTCTGTCCCGCGCTGGGAGACTGTACATTCCTCCCGGATACACTGGAATCTCATTCTAAATCTATGCATTGTTGGGTGAGGATGGTGCGTTTGCACGGACAAGGCATGTTTTTCAGTCGCTGTGCGTGGAAATGGGACGGAGGCGAGGGGGGGGGGGGACGGCGTTTCGGTCTGTGAAGCGGATGAATGGATGGGATTGTTTGCCCCAGCTGAGAAAACGCCACAAATTTAGTTAGAGGGCAAATAATTTCATATTAGCTGAGGAATTTTCCAGTGGACTTTTAACCCGACACAGATGGAGAGAAAAAACAGCAGAATAAGAGAAAAATTCTTCAGATTTTTCAACTGAAGATGATTGAAAGCTTTAAGTTACTTTAAAATTAACAACACTAAAATCTAACTAGCTGGTTTGTTTTTTTGGGGGGGGGGGGGTGTTGGAGCAGAAAAGATGAAAACTCATTCAAGCTTTTGTTAACTTGAGTAAGAAATGATTGATGAGTTTGTAGAAGTTGGGTGATAAATCTGAGTTTACTGTAAGTTCATGCAATTGTGAAGAAACTTAATAAATTCCACATAAATTAATAGAGAAACTACCTTTTTTCCGAATTTACTTGATAACTTGTGTTTCATGCAAGATAATTGAAATTCCTTTCACTTAAAATCATTACAGCAGCAGAGGAAGCAATGAAAGGTGCTTCAAAACAAACTTTTAAAGAATCTAAATCTAAAAATGAACAGAAAATCTTAAAAATGAAAGATAAAATGCAGGAAATGAGTTGTTTTGATAGAAGGTTTGGGTCCAACTCTGGGAACAGAAAGTAGACTTGACCCTGATGACCTCAAGATCTGCTTGGTTCATAATAAATCAGGATATCCTAAATGGATTTTGGCCTGAAACAGTTCATTGTTTTGTTAACATCAAAACACTATTTTTCTAAAAAAATAATACATTCACAGAATATCTGGAGAGATGCAAAATAACAGTATTAATTTTACTTTTAAAAAAGAAAGAAGAAGAAGAAAAGCATGTAGATGTCAAACAGCAGGAGCTCCAAGATGGAGCCTTGGGGAACTCCACAGGTTAATTTTGTTTGCTCAGATTTACCCTGTGTTCACGCCTCCATTCGCATACGCGCCTAGATTTCAATGCATGGAGGTGTTGGATGTTTACGGGCTGGGGTTTGGGCGGAGGTTTTTTTCGCGTGTAATGCCGAGCAAATAATAAGTGTGAATCAAGCATATGGTACGGTCAAACAGGGCAGGTTGATTTGGGGCTCAGGTTTAACTTTCTGGATTAGGGGATGGTGGTTTGTTATTTGTGGCAAATCCGGGGCTTTGTGTACAGGGCGGAGCGCAGGGGTGATTTAAGTATCTTGTGTGAGGTTGTCTTGAAGTGTTGTGTCCTGCTTTGCCTTTTCATCATGATGTGGATGCGGTGACGGTGTATCTTCCAGCCCTAGTGTTGGGGTAGGTGTGTGGGGAGTGTGTGTGTGAGTGTGGTGGCGGGGGTAGGGGGTGGTGGAGGTGGTGGCGCCCTGGTGTCAGGTGTGTGGGGCAGGGACGTTGGGGTGGGGGCTGGCCTGCCTTGGGGGGTGTCGTCTGGGGGGTCCGGTCCTCCTGGGTTTCAGTTGGGCCGCCCGGGTGGGGGGGGGGGGGCTGCTCTCCTGGGCGCTTGGGCGCTTGGGCCCTGGGCCCGGCGCTGTCTCCGCTCCGGGGGACGCCCGGCGCCCGGTGGGGTCGGCAGCTGCTGGTCTTGGTCCGCTGGGGCCTGGGCCTCCAGACTGCAGGGGGCTCCGGCTGGGGCCGCCTTTGCCGCCCCTTCGGGGGATGCATGTCCGCTCTTTGGGGGGGGGGTAGCTGGGATCTGGGCCTCTGGGTGGCTGCTGGGGGCCTGGGTCGTGAGCCTTGCGGGCTTCCTCCTCCTTGCAGAGACGAGGCTGCATCTGCATGACTGTATCACCACGGAGACCCTTTATTATGCATGTTGACACTGTGACACTGCTTCCCATTGCGATGACTAGGTTGTACCTCTTCGGGAGATTCTCATCATGATGAGATGGAACGGGAGATTCTCAGCATGATGAGATGGAACAGGAGATTCTCATGATGATGAGGTGCAACGGGAGATTGTCATCATGATGAGGTGCAACGGGAGATTATCATCATGATGAGATGGAACGGGAGATTCTCAGCATGATGAGATGGAACGGGAGATTCTCATTATGATGATATGGAACGGGAGATATTCATCATGATGAGGAATCGGAGATTCTCATCATGATGAGCTGGAACGAGAGATTCTCATCATGATGAGGTGGAACGGGAGATTCTCATCGTGATGAGGTAGAACGGGAGATTCTCATCATGATGAGCTGGAACGAGAGATTCTCATCATGATGAGGTGGAACGGGAGATTCTCATCATGATGAGGTGGAACGGGAGATTCTCATCCTGATGAGGTGGAACTGGAGATTCTCATCATGATGAGATGGAACGGGAGATTCTCATCATGATGAGGTGGAACGGGAGATTCTCATCCTGATGAGGTGGAACGGGAGATTCTCATCATGATGAGATGGAACGGGAGATTCTCATCATGATGAGGTGGAACGGGGAGATTCTCATCGGATGATGTGGTGGAACGGGAGATTCTCATCATGATGAGATGGAACGGGAGATTCTCATCATGATGAGGTGGAACGGGGAGATTCTCATTGTGATGATGTGGTGGAACGAGAGAGTCTCATCATGATGAGGTGGAACGGGAGATTCTCATCGTGATGATGTGGTGGAACGAGAGAGATTCTCATCATGATGAGGTGGAACGGGAGATTCTCATCATGATGAGGTGGAACTTGGTCTCAGTACCCCTGCACCTCTGGTCTTAAAATCGCCTCCGATCAAACCTAGAATGAAGGTAGTTCTGGAGGAAAAGGAAGTCCAACCTGATGTTTGCAAGGTTTAATCCATAAATTCCCTGACAACCATCTCCCCTCACACCTACATCACAGCTTATTACAAATCATGAGTCGACTGAAGACTTCATAAGGAAGCCAAACTGCCTGGAAGACACGCAAACTCCACACAGACTAGATTCAAACAGGACACACGGTCTCTGTGATGATGCTTGAAAATTGAATAAAAGGTGAGCAGTGAGCCTTGTTTAGACGTTAGCGTGCTGACCTGTTACTGAGGTGAGTGAGAGTCTCTGCTACTAACACATGTAAACACACTACACGCTCTAAGACATGACGATTAAAGAAGCATGACCGTGGTGAGACAGCAACACGTCTTTGGTGGCGAAAACAGCGACCGTCCAACTTCTTCAGGGATAAACAAAAATCAGATGACAAAAATTTGACTGAAACTAATTCGTCATAAGACCAAATCCAAACCAGGTGCAAAAATTAACACTGAAATGTGGAGAGACCTGACGAGACGGGAACCTGAGCTGCCCCCATCCTTCAGAAATGGACAGGGTTGTGAAGTGAATGCAAACATTCCCGAGCATCTCCAGCAAACGCCTTCATGTGTGCAGATTCCAGCCGACCATGCGTGTTATAAAAGCCCACTGCGACACATTCCAGTCACACATTCCCACTCCGGAGCTGCTATCTTCAGGAATTTCAGATATTTCTGCCCATTTTCACAGAGAGGACACAGGCCGCGTTGTTGCGTAATCGCCTCCGCACAAACCACCTTCAGTCCTGCAGCCCGGCCCCGGCCGCGACGCTTCCAGCCGGGCCGCGACGCTTCCAGCCGGGCCGCGACGCTTCCAGCCGGGCCGCGACGCTTCCAGCCGGGCCGCGACGCTTCCAGCCGGGCCGCGACGCTTCCAGCCGGGCCGCGACGCTTCCAGCCGGGCCGCGACGCTTCCAGCCGGGCCGCGTAGCTTCCAGCCGGGCCGCGTAGCTTCCAGCCGGGCCGCGACGCTTCCAGCCAGGCTGCAGCTGTACAGACGACAAGCGGCAGCAAACCCATCACTGGCCTGATCTGATTAAAGTCCGGCAGCAGCATGAGGAGGCTGCTGGGGTTAATCTGATTTCCAACATACAGAGAGGTTTACTGACATTTAAAGGAAACTGATGTCAGATACAAACGCTGCTGATTTAATGGAGAAGCAGCTGGTTTGCCGGCCAGAGATGCAGCTTTCCTTTCAGCTTGTCTCGCTGCTACCTCTCTCCTCTCATGGCGGCTTCTGAATGAGGCTTCAGGCTGGACACACATTTTCTGATCTCTAGAACTAATGCACCATCCAAATTGTTGTCCTGGACAGCCATCGTCCCGAGGTCTCTGCCCCCATAAAAGACCTTCTTTTGCTCAAACACTTCTTTCTCTGCATGTCAGCGCCCCAAATAAAATGAAGCAGGGCAGCATCTTATGCAAAAGCAAGCAGAGCCGCATTACTCTGTCTGTGCACAATAAAACCTCCAACTGTGTAAATGTAATTGGATGTTCGTACGTAGACTCTCTAATATTACAAGGAGGAGATTTTTATGTGGCTCTCGGTCGGTGAATTCTCAGAGTTGCGTTATTTCAGCTGATCA